>APFE031673802.1:210840-231135 GCA_000404065.3 Pinus taeda | reverse complement strand
TTGCACGTTACTGATTTTGACTTCACACCTGGATTGGAATCTCTTGATCCATCTTTGAAGAGGAAGAAGAGTTTCCTTAGCCCCACAAAGCAAAGAAGAAGCAGCAGAAAAAACAATGGTTTGGAAATTGATTTAAATGTTGATTCATCAGAATATGAACCATTTGAGTTTCGATACCTCAATAAGCGAGGACGTCATCGATCAAATAATGTCGTCTCTATGGTTCCAGGTTAGTTTCATGTGTTGAATATAGTCATGATTTTAGATTTAACTATTTAATCATCACTATTCTTTAACATGTGGTATGTTTATTTTTATAGCAATGCAACAATCCCCAACCATGGCAATAACCCAAGACCAAAGGGAGATGCAAGACCATCCAACCTTACTTGCCATGCCAGGTACATTTGACACTCTTTCATTGTGTGTGTACATATACCTTGATGCTCTAGAAAATTTATTTGCGATAACATTTGACATTTTTCTAGGTAACTATAGAATAAGTGGAGAAGCATCATCTTCTACCATGACTGATCATCTACAGAAGGACTTCAACTCTAGTGGGAATCAATGAGGTATGCACAAAGAATAGATAAGCTAGGTTATTATGGCGTCATCAGGTAGCCCTTTATCATATGATAAGTATATTTATGTTTTCCCATTGTTATGTTGTTGTAAAAATACCTTTTTCATAATCTGTTCATGGACACAAATCAAACCCCTTATTTGGAATTTTGAAGCCTGATTTGGTATTTTTGAAGAAGATTACAAACTTGCCCATGCCCAGGTCTGATACCACTTGAAAGCTTGGTATTTCATATTCAGGTGTCAATGTTTGATACATTGGATGCTTGTGTGAATTTATTATCTTTCCATCATGGATCTGCATATCATATCTTTGTTTAGATGGACATAATGAATCACTTCTAGAGGCTATAGTTTCTTTTTTCTCCTTGTAAACAAATAAACCCTTACATCCATACCAACCAATACATTATGCATCCTCTCCATACTCTATAACCTTCAATTCTTACATAAATACAAGTTTGTAGTTTTATAAAGTACACAAATAAAAAATATGTCCATACCAACCAACACATTTGTCTCCTTTACATAAGAAATCATGGTGTTGTCCATGCTTTTGATGCCTTCCTAATGTCATTTGTGTTGTACATGATCCCTCCTCTTGTCAATTAATGACCTGAACCACTAACTTGACACTGCTTCATTGTGCACTATGACATTTTTATCTAACTTCTTCGGAAAATGAGGAACTGATGTGAGTGTCCACGTTTGTGGAGCCCAATATTAGTATCTTCTGGGAAGGGCTTTAATTATCATTGACTGCTGGGGTGGACTTCTGTTTTTTGGCTTCTCTAGTTTCTATCTGTGCAGGCAGTACTATTTCTGAGTTTATAAACTGAAAAACTGTTTTAAATGTGGTAGCTTTAATTTCTCTTCTTTTACACTTTTCATTTAATTCACAATAACAAAATTAGCAGGAGAATCTGGTACACAAATCACTTACTGCACTTATATGCACTTATATGGTGATGTGATGAATGTGGAATGCCCTTGAATGATTAGCCTAGGGTATTTTACTGGAGAATTTGGGATGGGAGATTATTCATTGGTTTGTAATGGTTAGAGTAGATTCTGGAAGATAACAAATGGATAATATTTGAATGGGGGAGGTTGAGATGATTCCCATGCTTCATGTACTTGGGCTGTTGAGTTTAGTAGCATAGAGTTGCTGAGAAACTAGTGTTTTAGAGAAGAAATGAAGCATTGATCAAAACAGAGCTGAAGATGCCCAAGGTAACAAGCTGCTCAAATTTACATCCTTGGTGAGTGCTTTTCATGTTAATGTGGTTAGAACGGTAGTACTGCTGTTTAATTGGACTTTTAACCTCCTGAGTCCCAAATCCCTTGGATCTTATTCTAGGGAAAGCTTTTCTTTGGCTACATCGATTGCTCTCCAGACTTATTATGAAGCTCCTGACAAGTGGCAAGAACTGATTTAGACTAATCTAATTTCATCTTAATTGCAGTCACTTGGAAGCCATTTCTTTCAGCCAATCCAATTGTTCTAATCTCTAAAGCTTTGTTGAAACTATCGGTCCTGATGAAGTGTTTTAACTTACCACTTGATCTAGTAGTAGTCCCTTAGGAGCCCCTCCTAGGAACCCTGCTAAATTGAGCGATAACAGGTCTGATGGTTTATCTGGTTATTAAATCCATCTAGGAAGATGCACACACAACAAATCTGTCCAGGAAGATCCTTACATAGCAAGTCTCTCTCTCTCTCTATGAAATTTTGGTGGGCTGGTCACCACAATTCCAGGCTGAGGAAGTCTCAAGGCAGTAGGAGGATGCCGAGACCTAGTCTAACGTACAACAACGAGGTGTTTGAGGTTGTCTAGAGGCCGCAGGGCTGAAGTTTGTTGAGCAGCTTATCATTATTACAGGTTCCTACTAAGGTTGTTTTTAGGGTAGCGGTGCAACATTAAACTTATCCCAAGGAAGCAGAAACTTTATCCAGATCTTCTGGGATCAGGCAAGACCTTAAAAACCATCTGTGACACATACATGTTCAGATTTGGATAACAGAGCATCCAAACAGCCTTCCTAGGCAGTGGCTTTCCCCCTGAGACGACAGTAATGCCAGCACAGCAAGGGCTGGGAATATTATTGTACGGCAAGAAGAATTTTGGTAGGAAGAGTTTGTCACAAACCCTCTTAGGCAGCATAACAAGTCTCGAAAATAGTACCAAGAATCCTGAAAGATTTACAACTGATAAACTGTGAGTTGCTAAGTAACAGTATAGCTAAATATAGCTGGTTGTGTTAGAATAATTACTACAGTTCTGTTATTAAATTATTAGGATTGTACAAGACAAAATTTGTAGAGTGAAGTGTTGGACATATTACTCATTTCGTATCATTGAACTAGTATTATGTGCCTGAGTTATCAATGCAATTGAATGTGGAATTGTGACCTAACTGGTGGAGGGTTGTAATCTACTGTTTATTGTGAGCTAACTGGTGGAGAATTGTACTCTTTTGTTTATTGTGCACTTAATATCACTACTGTCTAAGATTGGAATTAAATACAGTCATCTGGGTGACTATGGTTATATGTTTTTGATAACCCTAAGGGAAAAAGTACCCTAGGATACTATAGGTGATCTCTTGAAAATGTAAGTAAACACAAAATCACACCAAGGTTGGTGTGTGCTGCTACATGCATGCTCTATCCAATGTCGAATAGGGTTGATATAATTAGCACCTCCAATATATGAATAGGGTGGCCCATCATCAAGCTATGAATCACCTCCATACACTACAATTGAACATGCCTCTCCAAAAGTTGACCTACATGCTCCAACAACCTCCCCTATTTGCTACCATATATATTATAGATAACCTGTTGTAGCCTCAACCAACAAAAGCTTAGAAGGTCTCTTCAAGGTAAACATGCAAAAAAAAATCTCTCTCATTCCTGCCCTCAATTAGACCTCGACATGATGCATGCCATAAAAAAATAGATCCAGAAAGAAAACCAAATCAGGTCATGATTTAGGGCTTGATGCCCTCTTTCGAAAGAATGAAAAGTGTTGCAATACATCAAAGATTGTGCATGTTGTTGTCCCAAAAATATTGATGTAATAAAAGTACATCCCCTTGCTGATTTTTTGTACACCCAAAGAGACAGCCAACAAAGGTAAGTACAAATTGTTAAAGAATAGGCAAAAATGCAAGTAGACATTAACAAGAAATCGTGTTCAGAGCTAAAAAATTGATCTCATAACGAGAACCAAACTCTATGGAGCACTCTTCGAAGTACAAATACAGATAAAGAAGATAACTAGCGTAATAATACTCCACCCTAGAAAAAAAGAATGCATATAAACCCAAGCCAGGCAGCTTTGTTCGAAGATGACACCACATGAGAAGATGTACTAAATAAAGTGGTTAGAGAAGTGCATAGAATTAGCCATCAGAAAAAAGAAAAAGTAAATTTCAAAACTCAACCACAACTACACATGTGGATGAGATAGAGGCTGATATTATGTCGCTGAAACTCTATGCAATTGTATTTGGAAGGCAGTATCTATGGGACAAAAATGAAAAGTTTCAACAAAGACTAAACCAATACAAATTTGTCAAGGATGAAAAGTTCCAAGAAAGAAAATTTCAGACTCCATGGGAGAGTCCAGGAGTGCCATGGGAGGACAAGCAAAGTGAGAGCACAGGAAAATTCCCACAAGACGCAAGTAGAGTACAATCTGATCATCATTGGAGTGCACTTAGGAGTAATCACCCAAAACAAACCAGGGAGCATTTTGTTTTGGGTAGGAGACTGTTCCCAAGAGCACTCCCACAATGCTCATGTTCAGAGCACAATTTGAGAGTAGGATTGTCCAAGGAGAAGAAATTCCAGTATCACTGCTCCAAAATCAACTATTTCCTTGCCTCATTACTGAGATTCTCTTTAATTGTTTTCCTACTTCTACTTCATTTATTGCCTACCTCAACTTAATCGTTTTTTCTTTTGACATCTTTATCACTAGTTGTCCCCAATTCTCTCCCTCTAACTCTTATATGCCTTTAACAATATTTCAGTATTAATGCTAGCCTATATCACCTTCTCAACTTATATTTCCTCTCCCAACTCCCTTTTATATTTCCACTTGTTTTCCCCTCTAATTCTTCTACCATAATGTCCACTATTCCTTAGGATTTTGACTCAAAATTTTATTATGGATCCTTCACCCTTGGATGCTAGGAGAAATGCTTTTGTTTCAACACAGCACACTCTTATGCCTCTAAAGATAGCCCTGGAGACTACCAGCATGGATCATTCTCCTTGTGATATTCTTAGAGACATTCTTGTGGGAAACCAGTGATAACCAATAATACTATTAACATTGGGGAGGATTAAGCAAGGACTACCTTCTCATTTCCCCTTTTTCATATCTATTGCTACTTGTGATAATTAACGATACTATTAACATTGGGGAGTATTAAGTAAGGACTTCCTTCTCCTTTCCCCTTTTTCATATTTATTGCTACTTGTCTGATTTATTTTCCTTTAAAAATGTTTAGGGTTATAGCCTTCTCGTTTTATTAGGTCCTTTAGAAAGAAGTTTCTTTTAGACTCCTTTTGTCATTGTTACAGAACTTTGCATTCCCAGTTCCATTGAACTATTTAGGTCATAGGTGAGCATTAATATAATTGGTTTCTTTCATTCTTTCTAGATTCTCTTGGTGTCAGATTTTTCTGCCTCTATTGAATCATTGATAAAACTTGAGGTTCTCCTTACCCATTTCCTTTCGAGTCTTTACTTATCCTTTCAGCTGTCCCTCTTTTTATCTGATATTGCAAAATTTTCTTGTGGTTTGGTGATCAGTTTGATCCAAACTCTCATTGCACGTCCACATTCATGACATAACCTGCATTTAAAAGATATTCCTTCATAATCTAATTGTTGTTCTCAAGCACGGTCAAGCAGACTAGGCACAAATTTTCAAGGAGTGTTACAGCTCCAGATTAAAGCAAATTCTGCATATATGACATTTCCCAATCCCTTGTTTGAACTGACAATCTTACATACTCGCCCAGAACTTCCCTTCAAAATCTTCCTCATTTCAAACACCACAAAAAGAAGAAGAGCCTCTTTCACACTAGTCCAGTATTACACATATAATCCCACCTCGTTCTAAAGCCACCGCCCCTCACTGAAACATTGTTTCTCTGTCCTCAAGGTTTGTGAACATTTCAGTAACATAACTTCTCTCACAAAGCATGATTTCTGTTTGTCCTTTCAGATCCCAATTATTTCTCACCCACCATCTCAGGGCTCTTGAAGAAAACCCAAAGCCTAGAAATCTACAAATTACGTGGTTCCTTAGATAACTTATAGCTTTACTTGAACCCTTGGTGTTTCTTCTACTTTCAGCAGGCACCCATTCAGCCATCTCGTGGGAGGAGCTGTCATCCTCTGTTTCAGTACCTTCACCCTGGTTTTCTCGATTTCTCCAAAGTTGCTGTTGGTGGCCCCTTTGGGTCAGATGTTCCTTCTGTTCTGTTTACC
Organism: Pinus taeda; assembly: GCA_000404065.3. Lineage (NCBI taxonomy): Eukaryota > Viridiplantae > Streptophyta > Pinopsida > Pinales > Pinaceae > Pinus > Pinus taeda. The sequence goes on along the minus strand of APFE031673802.1, from coordinate 225,037 downwards.
GCTCTTGTAAACCAGATATTGTACTTGATTATTTGATACCTATTTTCTCCAAATTTACTAAAATCCTGTCACTCCCACTATATCGCACAGTAGCAAGTCCATGCTAAACCTTGTAATTAACCTGAAAACTAGACCTCAGTTAAAATATGTAAGTTATTGACAAGCAATTTAACTGAATTATCACTCTCTAGTCTTCCAAAAATACTTAGCAAGTGACTGAATCATCATCGCCGAAATTTCCAGAAATATGTAGCTCGTCACTGACTTTCATTGCCCAAGTTTAGAAAAGTACCAACCCAGTAATAATTTTTAACAGGGCAAAACTCTAAAACCTTTGCATTATAGTTCTCATTATTCCACTACCTATGTGAACAATTTATAGAGACATTATTAGGAAAGCGAATAAAATTCAAAAACATTACAAATAAAAAGGGCATACCTACCAATAAAATTCACTCTTAATAAAATTCATTTAGTGTAGTTTAAAGCATATTTTATGTGTTAATTTTGTGGTTTCTCTTCAATCAGTTCCAAATGTGTTAATAGATTTGAGTTTGCTGTAATTTGTTTAGCTCTTAAATCTTAATTTTTGTCATCTGTTTGCATTATGAAGATTCGCTGATACTTAGTATCACTTCAATTTTTTATGAACTTGTAGCAGAGAAAGATCCTGTGAATTTAGTTGAACCTTTATATTTGTGGGTGATCTTGAAATGTCAGCCTTTTGGTGGTCTTTTGTGTAAAAATGTTTCTTGCCACAAATAGCATAATGCGAATAGTTGTTCATGAGACTAATGTAGCACCATATTATTCTGAATCAGGTTTATCATCCAAACATTAACTCCAATGGTAGCATCTGTTTGGATATCCTCAAGGAACAGTGGAGTCCCGCACTGACAATCTCTAAGGTCCTTTTGTCAATTTGATCTCTTCTGACTGACCCAAATCCTGATGATCCTCTTGTTCCTGAAATTGCTCATATATACAAGAGCCAAAGGTCTCGTTATGAGGAGACAGCAAGAGCATGGACTCAAAAGTATGCCATGAATTGATTCCACTCTTGTCATATGAAAGCCAAGGAAGAATTTGCAGTTCACGAAAACTTGGTTTTGCCTGTATCAAGTTTGAATCTTCCTCAAGTCAGGAAGACAGGAAAATTATTGTTGATGCTACAAGATTGAAACTTATGGTGATCAATCAATCTCATATGATATAAATGAATATGGTGTCTATCTGTACATTTATAAGTGGAATTTGGTGCTTGATTCATAATTAACAATGGATTTTGGCTTGATTCAAGCAGTGAGGATTTCCTTCATTTGTTAGTTTTTTGTAAGAATATTAGTATGGTTTCTATTGCTTTAAATAATGCTATGCAATTTCTTGAGAAAAGTCTTTTCTTAAGTGTGTTTTCCACGTGCCATTAGATAAGCTTTATTGATGCAGCCTTCTTGTCGTTTTCCTCTATTTTGCACAAAGTAGTTTCATGGTTTAAGATTAACATCTGGCTGTATGGTTGTATGTTTATAGCTCATACCTCTAATTTAACCGATCTGGTTTTGGAATTTCAGTGCCCTCTGGGATTAGGAATGTTGTAAGATATACGTGGATATAGTGTTGTAGATGATCCCTCCTCTTGTCAATTAATGACCTGAACCACTAACTTGACACTGCTTCATTGTGCACTATGACATTTTTATCTAACTTCTTCGGAAAATGAGGAACTGATGTGATTCATCTTAATGCAAAAACTTATAAGATTCGACAAACCCGTGTTCAGCATTGAAATTGATGATAGCATTCCATGTTATTAATTATCAATGTGTCTAATATTTTGACCCACATCTATGTATATTTATATAAGAAAAACTTTATAATCATGGCAAGGAAACCAATGTGCCTACTTATAGATTACAATTACCAACACCATAATAAGATGCATCTATTTTCCAGGTTATCCTCTTAAAGTGGACCAAAACCATTTCTCTAATTGCTCATAGATTGCCAACACTTATGCATGTTTAAGAATGAGATAGTTAGCACAAGAACTATTTAGTTTCATGATAATCTATTACGGAAATACCATTAAGTAATGCACTGAGTTGAAGTGCACTGTGGTCAATGGATGACTATGGTTGGTGTAAAGTGAGTTGAAACGCATTGTGGTCAATGGATGATTATGGTGGTTGCAAAACCCCTCTTGAAATTTATGGTATTCATTATTGCCTCTTGGAATTTTATGGTATGTCTATTTTAAATCTTTGGAGTTGAAGTGCATTGTGGTCAATGGATGATTATGGTGGTTGCAAAGCCCCTTTTGAAATTTATGGTATGCATTATTGCCTCTTGGAATTTTATGGTACATCTATTTTAAACCTTTGGACTGTTTAGTTAACTTGTCCTTGACCAACATCAATGTTGCCAGCACAGCCTCTCCTCCTGAGCTAAGCCACTATCGAACCATCTTTGGACTGTGCCCCTTGAGATGTAGATGTACTACATTATCTTTGTTCCCACTATCAATCTAGACTACTCATCATGGTTATTTGCTAACGGATCCTCTTGAGGAACTTCCATTCCCTTCAGCTTACAATCACTAAAAGAGTACAGTAACAAATTTTGCATAAATGGCGGGGAATTTTTCCTAAATAACCAAATGCATGCAATGAGCACACAGAAAAGAAACATGAAATCACCATTTGCAGTTTCCAACTTTAAGGATAATATGATCTTTTAATTCCTCCTCTTCAATGTTAATCTGGATATTTTTTGCTCCCCTTGTTTATCTGTTGAGTGTTACGGGGTCCAACTCCAAGACACTACCAAACAGGAATTCTATTTTTGTGAAAAGCCCTGGTGCCTTAAATTCATTAGGAAGGTAAAGCATTCTAATCCAAACCAGAATTTTCAAAGCAGCTAACGTCAATGGGGTAAAATAATGAAAACCAAGAACACTATTTTTAAAGAACCATGGCTCCCCTAATAACAAAATTTCCAAGATCCTTAATCTCCAAATAAAAATATTGATAAAACCCTTACCTCTTATGCTCAAATGAACACCACCATGTAGTATACTCTCCCACGCAGACACTAAACATTTTTTCATTACCCAAGAAGGTAATATCAACCCCAGTCAGTGTTCTTGCATGTATATTGACAGATTTCTCAGAATTCAGGGACTTTTTAAATTGTAGAAAAATTTGATTCAAATTCTCCTAGAAAATTATCTAGTCTTTCCAGGCTGACACTGACCACCAGATGTTGCTCATGATACCTACTGCTAGGTGACAAAAAAATTGCAGAATTCACGGACTCTCAAAAATTGACATGCTGTTGATCAAAAAGCCCCAACTCTTTTTGCGCTTTCCTCTTACCAAACATTTGGTGTCTAGAGGGTTCCTGAGCAACCACCTCCTCTTGGGATACTAGAGGAGTTGTCATCGGATGGTCTAAATTTTTATCTGCTAAAATGCACCAGATTTCCCTCACAGACACCGTTCACCAGATTTTTCTGGTGTTTGTAGTTATTTAAGTTCTATATAATGTATATTCTTGATGTCAACTTCATTTGAAGTTAAGATATTTTTGTATGATATAGATATTATTAATTTACATTAGTTATTTGATAAATAAATAGATAATAATCTATATTATGAGAGGTCCAAATAAATGAAGCAAATACAAATGATGGCCCATTGAATAATTTAAAGCCATATCTATATAAACTTCAAACTTAGAAACATAACACATTCTTAATGCTTTAAGATTAAATCATTTCACACAAACCATAAACATCGTAATTCCATCAACTTTGTAGATGCAAGAACTAAAGAACATTCTCTAATGGTTGGATCAGAATTTCTCTAATGGTTGGATCAGAATTAGAACATTTAGGCTTCCACAATCCATAATCATAGTAGAAGTGTTGTTTCAGAGGTGTGATGCAAGGATTGTGTTCAATATTTCAGGTAGCCACTCCACCCACTCTCAAAGACCAAGGTCCAAAAATAAACAGATATGCTATTCCAATATTTTTTTTCTTCTCGAAATACAAGATTCTTGTTTTTCTTCTTGGAATACAAGATTCTTCTTTTGTGTTTGATACATCCCTACCTTTTTCTTATTACACCATTCAAAAAATGAGATTCTCAACAGAATAGCTCATCACACATGTTATCTGTTTATTGATAGATTCTTTAAATACAAGAAACCTTTCATCACTGATCAACAACCAACGAACAAATCACATAGCATATCAATATCTCTCCAGAAACAAAGATCTGAGAAGGTGTTTGGAAGGATCAGACAACATCATAATGTATTGATGATAATCACAAAATCATGAACCAGTTACTTTTCTCAAAATACATTTGTCCATGTACATGGAATATATTACATTTGTCCATAAATTTGTCTCCCATACAAAAAATTGTAATCATTGCGTGTTGGGGAAAAATAAAACATTAATAGGTTCTTCTTTAGTGAAAGAAACATGCTATGATAGACCCCAGAAAAATGATAACGACAACCCATTCACACAATGGGGATTTATATTGATGGTGATCAATGATTTCTGTTGCAGTGGATGGTGATTCTATGTCATATTTGGCATCTACATATGTGCTTAAAAATGCTCTGGACATTATATCAGTGGACATCTTTTCAGTATCTGCAGAGTGATTGATGGTAAAATGTTGAAATTGACAACTCCAATTTATTGCTTCCTTATGAAGAGGTTTTAAATTGTCCTTCCGAACCCGATAGATGCTTTTCATCTGATTACATGTCAACTCCGAGTTGGTGAAGACTTCAATATCATTGAACTCATGTTGTTTTGCCTCTTTTAATCCTTCAACAAGGGCAATGTAATATGCCTCATTGTTTGTCGTCATTCCAGGCACTTCTCTATTTCCATGAATTAAATGATTTGTTGCCATATTGTAAAGGACAAATTTAATAACTGCTCGACCTGGATTTGGAAAGCAAGACACTTCAATGCATAAATGCCACTTTTGCACCATTTTTTACACTTCAAAAACCTGAAAAACAAATAATAACAAATTCATGTTAAATAAGTAGACAATTATCTATTTCCTAATACTCAACATGTTTTTCAATCATATATAATTAAAAAAAGCAGATAACTTGTGTTCATTTACACTGCAACACTTTTAATACTGGCAACTATTCTGCAAAATATATTAACTGGCAAATCAAGAGTCATCCATCCGTGAATGAGAAAATCAAACATGTTTTAAAATGCCCACAACCATTAGTGTTATGCCAAAGAGACAAGTTTTCTTCGAACTGAATCGAAGAAAACTTAGCAAGTTATTCAACATATATATAAATATAAAACCTCTTTTATGCTTTTTTTGAGGTCTAAAATATCAATCACTCAATAATGACAAAAATAAATAGCACAAAAGGATGCAAAAAATTTGGGATGCAAGCATTTCCTTTAAGATGTTGCTTCTTGCCTCATTCACTCTCAACAAGGCATTCCTTAAAGGAAAGATTCCTTTGAGAACATGAACAAATGCATTCCTTAAAGGAAAGATTCCAACAAACGGTACATCTTCATTTTGTGTTTGTTTCTATCCACTCTCATATTGATACTGTATACTAACAACAGAGATATTGAAACTCACTTTATTTGTTTTGTTCATTGAAAATTGAAGACAATTTTTTTGATGAAGGGGTTTCTCGCTATAAGACTTTGTTTGTAATGTTCAAAGCTAGTTTCTTTACATGAACTTGAACATTTGTACATTTTTAAACAAAGTATTGCCTGCTTTGCTTCAAGTAAAATGGTAAATGAAAATGGAACAGAAGCACATCCATCGTTTACCTTTAATGTTTTGGAGTAATGGAGGACTACTGTTCACTGAGATTCCCTATTTCAATAAGTACCTTCTCTTCATCTCAAAAAGGACTTGTAAATTTCAATAAAAATCTGTAGTTGTAAAGCATAATAAAAAGATGTCCACTGATTTCAGGTTGTGGGAGCTAAGTTGTTGCTATTGAGCGGTGCCAAACAATAAATAAATACAAAATACTAACTACAAATTGATAAAACAAATTTGTAGATATCTCTTTTTCTGCTTGATATTTTTGTTAGCAGTTTCAATAAAGTTGATAACGTGGAGATCTGTTGCTCTGCTTCTCTGTTTTTTATGGGTTTTCTCATCGTTTTACAACAACACAAACAAATTACAAATATTGATGCGGTACTTGATAGAATGAGAGCTCTCCTTTGCCATCATGACTCAAACTCAAATCAAATACATCCATATTCATAGCTTCCTTTATTAGCTTATTGTATTTGCACCGACTATAAATGACTATTCTCAATATAAGGTACTGGTCTTGACATCTTCTCAGAGAAGGTCCCAAAAGGGCTTATCCGGGCTCAAATTATGTCCTGGTCTTAACTGAGAAAACTAGCTCTGCTCATATAAAGTCACAAACTTATCTTCCTTTCTCTTGAGGGGAATAATGAAAACCATTATGATCATTGTGAGAGGAGGTCTACTTCATTTAGCCATGAAGGGCTTTTACGTTCTCCAGGGGTGGGCATCTTGGTCTTGATATCTTCTCAGACAAGGTCCCAAAAGGGGTTATCTGTGCTCAGATTATGTCCTGGTCTTAACTGAGAAAAACAGCTCTGCTCATTTAAGGTCCCAAACTTATCTTCCTTTCTCTTGAGAGGAACAATGAAAACCATTATCATCATTGTGAGAGGAGGTCTGCTCCATTTAGCCATGAAGGGCTTTTAGCTCTCCAAGGGTGGGCAAGTGATCACATTTGGATACAAATCCAAATCTCTGTAATTTATGTTTAAGTAATTTTATTATTACAAATACAAAAAGGACAGGACCTTATCTGAGCAGAGCTTTACCTACCATATCTTCCGCAGAGCTTTACCTACTCATCGTGTCTTAGGGTTTACTCAGCTTCTGCTCTTTTCCCTAAAAAATTGTGATTCTATTTATACTTAGGAAATGATCCAATTTTACTTCTAACTATGAAGGTTGGAAAGATATCTTGGAGGTTGGGGGTTATTATGATGGTTCCTTTTTCATGATTCCACAATGCTCCATGGAGTTTTTGGGTCTCCGAATCGACCCAAAGCCTCAGAAAATCGTGAAACATACATATCGATTGGAACCGTGAAATTATATTTTGCTGAATGTTGGTAATGGTTTCAGAAGGCGTACACAGTGAGATACCTGTACAGGTGTGAGATACCTGTACAGGTATGGCAGGGCACGCATAGGCAGATTAGTGAATTATTACCACTCACCTCAAGTCCCTGGATTTGTTGGGTCCTTTTGGGGAGGTGGTTAGGAGAATGCCCCGGGTCATTGGGATCACTGTAAACGAAATTGTGAATGTGTAGACCTGATCGTGGAAAATTTGTTAGCTGCCAAATTGGAACTTCCAAACCACAATGAGAGAGTAGGTGATTAATAAAAATGGAGTTATGTTTGAGCTCTCAGCATTTATTTGAGAAATAAACTCCCTTCTTTTCCAACTCAAAACCAAATTTAGTTGTTTCTCTGAAAATTCTATTTTAAGCTACAAAAGCTTCCCATTTTTGCAGTTGTAAATTAGGTGAACGTTCAGTCATTGAAACAAATTGAACCAATTCCATAATTCCCAAGTGTTCGCGGGATATGGCCACTGAGTCGAGAATCGTCAACTCTCTGGGTATTTGCCCGTCGAGAAGGTTCATAGATAAGTCCATAGATTCCAGTAGGGTTAAATTCCCAAGTGTTCGCGAGATATGGCCACTGAGTCTATTGGCTGAAAGGTTCAAATTTCTGAGACAATTCAGAAATCCTATTTCAGAAGGAATCTGCCCACTTAGCCGATTTCCTGAAAGATCCAGAAAAGCTTGTGTTGAAAAGAAATAATCATAAAAAAGCAGCGTTCCTTTGAAATTCAATATGATTTTATCGCTCCACAGAGTCTCTGGCACATGTTGCAGAGATGACGATGAAGCAGGTTAGCAAGCTGGCTTTGGTCTATATGGTATGGATCACCTTCGCGCTATTGTTCATCAGAAAAGCAGGTAAGATTTTTGATATATAATTAGGCTTCTTCCAACGAGCCCTCAAGATTCTGGAGAAATTACCTGGACAACAGAGTGAAATTGCTGGGTTCAGAAGAATACCTGGTTCCAGGGGAGCTGCTGAGTGCTGCAGAGCGGGAAGAAGCGTGAGAGCGAGAGAGCGCCGGGTCGAAGAGTAACGCTGGTGAGTAATCCGACACCGACCATAATACTCTAGCTCGTCCCTGATCCGATTGGTCAGGGGATGTCAGGCGCCTGCAAGACCATTTTTTTGTCAGAGCTTCAATCGGGAATGTCAGGACTGCCAGGGCAGGGTGGCGGAGAAAGAGGGTGGCGAAGTTAGGGGATCGTGGCAGAGGAAAGAGAGGTTCACGGTGGCCGGAGCTGGACGATTTTCTGGCCGGCGACGGAAACCGGGCCATTCTACAGCCTGGATAGACTATTCCTTTTAAAGATATATTGATTTAATTACATTAAAAATCACCGGTTAAAAAAACACACATTTTCCCTATGCTCGCATTATTTTATACACAAAAAGGTTGGATGAGCAACTTGCACTTACTAAAATAACAAGCAGATCATTTCTATGCAGAACAACTTGCAACGACGGTTAACCTGGGAGGTTCATTCTTTTTAAGAAGAATGGGCATAAAAGTTTATAAAAGTTTTAGAGGATTTGCTTTAATGATTATGATTTTTAAATATGATTTTGATAATATATTTTATTAAATCGTTTAGTGCTTAAGGCATATAAAAGATTGAATAGGCGACATGCAATTCTTTTTGAAAAGAAGATAATTAATTTATCAAAATAATGAAAATTTAATAATATAAATTTAATTTATATGTTTGTGGGTTGAGAAGTATGAGATGTTTGTAAATTAAATCAATTTAATTTATATATTTATAAATTATGAGATTAGTGAGAAGTTTATTTCAATTTGGATAAAGAAATGTTTTTGCCAACGAGTTTGAGTGCAATTGTACTCTCTTCTTGTTGACTTTTGGATTCTAGAGATTCTAGAGGGTGTTGGTCAAGTCCTAGGATGATTTGTCAAAATTTTAAAGGTTACAAAACGGGGTAACAATATGTCCTATGTGTAAGAGCCCTAGTCATGGGACACGTATTCCAAGCTTAATGTTGGGCAAAAACATAGTGATGGGGATCACTTTTGATTAATTAATTGCTATGAAAATTGGGAAAGGCAATGGCTAAGCCTTTGGAAAGGCAAAATGACATTTATTGGCATTTCTTGGAGCACTCTTGGAGGAGTCTGGTGTAAAAATTCCTTGTAGATTCAAAATACAAATTGTAATATGCTAAAAAACATTGACTTGAATCTACTCTACTCATCAGCGAAAACGATAAACGATTAATGAAATCACTAAGAAAACAAGAGAAAGAATTTAATCACACATAACACAATGATTTCCTAGGGAAAGCCACAGGTAAAAACCCCTGCTATCTATATATTGCATTAACCAAAGAATTTGGATGAATCTAATATGCTCTGCTCAACCTTGAGCTCAACCTGCATAAGTATTTCTATCCTCTGCCTGACTGATTTCCTTTGGCCCATACTTAGTTAAATTTCCAAGCCTCCAAGCTCCTAATTCCTTGCATTGTTCCTCAAGGAATTAGCCCCTGTTTAATGGAGAAATACCTCAATTATGAATTGCGCAATCCTCATAGGCCTTTCTCTAACTGCATGCACCATCGGTTTAATTTAGATGACTTTACAACTGATAGTACAATGTCCCTAAACTCCAATATCAACTAGGTCTTTCTCTGATCTGACATGCATGAGTTAATTTCAAGTGAATCTTCAATTTATTGGTTGATTAGTACACACAACACCACACTCGATTGTAGAAAACACCACATTACACTTCAGGAAGCACTTCATTGTACTATAGACAACACCACATTGTTGTTTAGATGGCACCTCATTGTACTATAGGCAGCACCACACCGCACTTCAAGAAAAACCCCATTATACTTTAGGAAGCACCCCACTACCACAAGCAACACCCCACTACTAGACCTCCCACTGATTCCTCCATTAGTTCAAACTAGTTTAACTAACTTTAACTCAGTTATACTGAACTAAATAATCACGATTCAAAATAAACTTAGCTAGTGCTCCCCTCTACATGACTCTAGTTAGATCCTCAACTTGAATTAACTGAGCCAACTAATTCAAATTAACTTAGTTAACTATTACAAGTTGTCATGAATGTGGAATTACAATTTTATTCCCAACTTAATTAAAGGACAAAATTAAATCCTACGATTTTTCTTAATGCTATTTTAAACATTTCTTGTTGCTATTTTCAACGCTCCCTCTCAACAAGAAAGGAATTCAACTTTATCCCGATTAGGTACCTTTGGAATGTTTTGCATACAACTATCGTCACTGTTGTTGTTGCTACTGCAACATCTGCAACTAAAAAGAATCCAAACAAAATAAATTAAATCAACTGTGTCTGCAACTATCTACTGGGAAAATTGTGTTGTTGCTGACTTTGCTATTGAGCCTCCTTCTTTACTATCAATAGTGCTCTCCACTCCTAAGTATCTAACTGACATTGATCCCCTTACTACTGAATATTGTGGGCCTTCATAGCAACGTAATGATCCATGAGATTAAAAACACCTTAATGGATCCTGCCCAATTTCTGAAACTCTTGGACTAAGGTTTCATATCGCTCCACCTCACACCTAGAGGTATGGCTGCATGTGCTCCCTCTGCTGACTTGGCTCGAAATTTCCCCCTACTTGAGGTCTCTGCTTGAGTGGATGTCTCCATTCGGTCTCCTCTTTGCTTTGCCAATTATGGTTGCTCCACAACTTGTTGAGGTTGCTTCTAAGGCTGCATGTTGAGAGGTACTTCATGCTCCCTCTCAACCACCAAGTATCTAACCTTTTCCTCGCTTTCCAAGGCTTTGCATGCATCTTGTACCTCAAGTGCATACAAATTGTTGACTCGCGCGTCAATCTGTTACACCTGTCATGTGGTGATGTGTATAAGGAAAACCGTTCCTTTGTTAAATATCACATCGTAGCCACAGTCTTTGAATACCACAACGAAAACAAGATTCTTCTTCAATCCGGGAACATAAATCACATATGTGAGTCTAGGAGGGGAGCTAGACTCCCTCTGAAAAGTAACAGTACCAATATCGGTCACACTATACCTCCCATCATCTCCAAACTCTATGTTATGCTTAAGGTCTTTCTCCTCCAAGTAAATGAAGAGATCTCTATTCTCCAACATATGCAACAAAGCACCACTGTTCAGATATTACATGCTTCCCATTACAGTGCTTTCCATGTCTGCAATGAGAGTGAAATCAAGTTCAAATTGTGAAGCTAAAGCTTCACCTACTATTGCTACTGCAGGCTCCTTCTTGCTTGCTTTCTTTTGTGTGCATTTTGTGGCATAGTGCCCGAACTCGTGACAGTGAAAACACTTGATGTTTGACAAGTCCTACTCGCCGCCCTCCTCGCCTTGGGATTGCTTTCCCTTAGTTTTCTTTTCCTTACTGACTAACACAAAGTTCTCCTCCACTTCTTTAAATTAGGTCCCATCTTTGGTGTTCCACTGAACCTCTTCTTGCACAAAGTCGAACCACAATCTCTCCCACTCTAGTAGCTTCTCTCTCCCATTAACTGAGTACTGGTAACTATGCCAACTCTTGGGAAGGCCTAGAAGTGTTAGGCTCATCATATCATGTTCAAAAAATGTAACATCGACACTTCTAAGCTCATCTCGACATTGGGTGAACTTGGTCAAGTACTTTGGTATTGTGTCGCCCTTCTCCATCTAAATTTTTTTGAGCTTGTCCTTCAGTGCCAGCTTCCTATGGTCATTGTAGTTTTGAAATAGGTCTTTCAGGGCCTTCCACATTACAAATGGAGTCTCATTACTGTGCAGGTTCGAGATAATATGATCTCAAACTCCTTCTAAGATAATCCTTCTTGCCTTTGCCACCCACTTTCTCCACTCTGCCAAATCTTGAGCGTCGAGGATTAGGAATATCTTTGTGAATGAATTCCTTAAGCTCATTGTCTTACAACATTACCTCCATCATTTCCTTCTAATCAGTATATTTTGAACTACCCTCAAGGCCATAATTGAGTCTAAATCCATAAAACGACATCTTGTTGGCTCTGAAGTATGATAATATAAATTTGATTTCTCCTATAAAAGACAAACTTGTATTCTCTTCTTCTATAGTGATTTCATCTTTGTTACCATGTAGAAATTCGTTGTAGATTCAAACTACAAATTTTAATATTTTAAAACAATTGACTTGAATCTACTCTACTCATTAGCGGAAACGATAAATGATCAATGAAATCAAAAAGCATACAAGAAAAATAATTTAATCACACATAACATAAATATTTCCCTAGGAAAGCCACAGCTAAAAACCCCTGCTATATGTATATTTAATTAGTCAAAGAATATGGATGACTACAATATGATTTGCTCAAACTACACAAGTATTTTCTATCTTCTACTTGACTGACTCCCTTTGGCCAATACTTAGCCAAATTTCCGATCCTCCAAGCTCCTAATTCCTTGTGTTTTTATTCAACGAATTAGCCCTTATTTAATGGGGAAATACCTCAATTATGAATTGTGCAACCCTCATATGCCTTTATCTGACATCATGCACCATCAACTTAATTTAGATGATTTTATAATTGATAGTACACTATCCCTACACTCCAATCTCAACTGGGTCTTTCTCTTATCTGACATTCACGAGTTAATTATGAGTGAATCTTCAATTTACTAGTTGATCACTGCAGGTAGCACCACACTTGACTATAGGCAACACCACACTACACTTCAAGTAGCACCCCATTATACTATAAGTAGAACCACAATGCACTTCAGGCAACACCCCACTATACTTCAGGAAGCACCTCACTACTGTAGGTAGCACCCCACTACTACATGCAACACCCCACTACTACAAGAAGCACCCCACTACGCATGAAGCACCCCACTACTAGACCTCCCATTAATTCCTCCACCAATTGCAACTAGTTTAACTGACTTTAACTCAATTAGACTGAATTAAATAATTGCAACTCAAAATAAACTCAAATAGTGCTCATAATTGTAGGAGACACTCTACATGACTCTAGTTAGACCCTCAACTCAAATTAACAGAGCCAACTAAGTCAAATTAGATTAGTTAGCTATTACAAGTTGTCATGATATGTGGAATTACAATTTTATTTCCAATTTAATTAAAGGAAAAAATTAAATTAGGATTTTTCTTGATGTTATTTTTAACATTTCTTGTTGTTATTTTCAACATGTGGCATACTTGGGATTTGGAGCAAGAAGGAAAAGGAAAAGAAAGAAGTGCAAGAGGACATCAATATCAACAACTATAGTGAATTTTGCTTGCACATACTGAGTTTCATGTATGATTTCCTTGCTAGTTTTGGCACACATGGCATATGCATGTGGTTATTTGGTATGATTTGTCATTGGCATGGAGGATTGCCTAGATTGATAATGGTTTTTCCTAGCCTTTCCATTTCCTGGATGGCCAATGTGTTGTGGGTTTAACTTTTATTATCTGGTCAGTTTTCTTGTGCCTTTGGTTGTGGGTTAAGTTATTAGTTCCTAGAAGCCTTGGCTGGACAAATGCTTTGGAAGTCCTCTAACATCTTGGGTTGAGTTACTAGTCTTGAAAGCCTTGGTTAGACAAATTCTCTGAAAGCCCTTGGTGGTTTGAGTTACTAGTCTTGGAAGTCCTAGTTGAACAAGCAATCTGGAAGCCCTTGTTGGACAAACACTCTGGAATCCTCGGGACAGTTGTGGGTTGAGTTACTAGTCCTGGAATCCATGGTTGGAACAAATGCTATGGAGACTTGGAAATTTGTCTAGAGACCACTTTGGTGATGATTATTGATGTCCAACCATGAGTTGGAATCACTAATTGAGGGTTGAGGTGGTTTGGACTCTGGAAGCCCTAGATGGTTTTTATTTATTTGTTTTATGAGATCCCACATTCATGCTTGGAATATGGCATGGAGGTGACTGGTTGGAAGAATGATTTGGTTCAGCCTAGTCTATGGTCAGGTGGTTC
>APFE031673802.1:174269-201422 GCA_000404065.3 Pinus taeda | reverse complement strand
GTTCTTATTATTTATTATTTATTATTAAGGGAGGGATGTTACATACTCTCCCACTTTAAGGAATTTCGTCCCAAAGTTAAGTTTTTATTATTTTTATTAGTTTTTATTATTTATTATTTTATTTACTTCATGTTGCCAACACTCTCTGCTGAACTAGTATAACCAGCAGGCATCGAAAGTTCCCAACACCCCGGGAAATCTCAAGGAATCTCTGTCATTTTTCCACTTTCGGCACCAGACACAAGCCTAACCCAGTCTGTATCCTAGTCTAAGGCTGGCCCCAAGGCTCGCGCCTGACTCAGACCTCATCTGCCCCAAGGCAGGCAGGGATGTTACATTAGATATCAAATTGTTCATATCATTGACGTTATCTCCTAAAGCCATAGCTTAGACTACCTGGTGAGCTATCGGACTATGAATGATGTGATTTGATTTTAGTTTTACTTTTTTGCAGTTAGATATCAATTTGCTCATATCATTGACGTTATCCCCTGAAGCCATAGCTTAGACTACCTGGCGAGCTATCGGACTATGAATGAAGTGAATTGATTTTACTTTTATTAGTTTGATTTATTGAGTATAGTAGTTTAACTCATTTTTCTTTCTGTATTTAGATAAGCAGTAGAGATAATGGCTTCATGATCAGTAGTTCATTATCTGTTTGATTTGATTAGCAACACATTTTCATTCTTGTTCAAGTATTAATTTCATCACTAGTATGTTCTAAGACCCTCTGAAGTGTTAAGTTTTGGAAATCATTATAGAGGACATAATTGCCTTAAAATATATATCCATACTTGCCTTCTAGAGTATTCTTAAAACTCAGGGATAGGATTTCCATTCACATTAGGAGATAAAAAAAGATAAAAACCCCCAAAACAAAATAAAAATAAAAAACAACAAAAAGTAAGAAAAAGGTTGTCTTTCACATATAGTGCGCCACACTTCATCAGTTTACGACTCCCGAATTGATAATTAATGTAGCAATTTAGGACACACTAAATTGACTAGACATTTTGGTGTCATTTCCGGGGAAGTGTAACTAGGTAGCCGATCTCTTACATAAAAAAAAAAAAAAAAAAAAAAAAAAAAAAGAAAGAAAAAAAAGAAAAAAAAAGGGGAAAATTGATAACTTCTTGAAGTATGCTCTCCTCTTGCACCTAGTGTGATCTGGAGGATCAGAAAAGAGAGTTATTAGTTCAATAATTTCTTGATTATGCTCTCTTATTGCACCTAGTGTGATCTGGAAGATCAGAAAGAGAATTATTACCTTGACTTGAAAGAAAAATAAAAAAATAGAAAATGACATGCATAGAGCAAGAGATTCTAGGGGAAGGTTTATATCTGGGGCCAAGAGTTTGATTTTCACAACTCCAGCTACTTAAAGGCATAGACAAGATTCACCCCCATCTACTCCCAGCCTTAGGATTCCCAGAATTCAAGGAGTAGCAGTTGAATCAGAGGATTCCCCCACACTATCTACTAAATCTGATCTACACAAGAACATATTGTAATCAAAGAAGTAGAATCCCCTGAAGAAGAGGGAAAGGGAGGAACTCTCTCTTGTCCACCATTGATAGAGAACCAAAATACTCTTAGGAAACTATCATGAAGAAGGAAGTAGTAGATGGATTTGGAGGAGGGGGTAGAGGTAGAGGAAGAGGAAATAATGGAGGCAACAATGGTGGAGATAGAGGTAATAATGGAGGAAATAGGAAAGGAGATAACTCATTTGGATTCCCTATAGTTGATGAGGAAACCCATACAAAAATGAAAAAAATTTCACCATCTGTCCTCCCAAACTTTTATGGGTTACGAAGTAAGGATCCTGAAACATTTCTATTTGAGTTTGAAGTCGTGTGTAGAACCTATGACTATATGGAAGACTCTCAAAAACTCAAACTGTTTCCTTCAATATTGAAGGGAGCTGCTTTAAAATGGTTTATGGGATTAGTCACCCAATCTATTAGGACTTGAAATGATATGAAACAAACATTTTTGGATAGATACCTGGACTATTGCATGCCCACCAATCATAAGGATGAGGTATTCAAAATGATGCAAAGAGAAGATGAAAACTTGGAGGATTTACTTGAAATATTTCAATACAACTTAAAGAGAGCAAAAATGAGTAATTTAGACGGGGAAACCTTGAAATCCTTTCTATTAAAATCCATTAGAGATGAATAGATAGATATTTTAAACATGATGGGGAAGGGAGATATTTCTCAACTTCCACTTCGTGATATCGCAGAACTATGTGTCCATCTCTCAAGGGGAAAATATAAAACGGGAAAAGGGCCTAGAGATCCTTCTCTTATTAGAGCAAAAAAATCTACAACTGGATCAGTAAGTAGGGAAGAAATTTGCAATATGCTTGATGAGTTCGAAATTGATATTGTAGGGAGCCTTAGCGAACAACTAGACACCCTTAAAATACAAAACAAGCAAAAAACAGAAGTTGATGCCTTGGCCATCTTTTGTCCAAAATGTAGGAAGAAACATGCTCTAAGGGAATGCCCCTTGGATGCAAAAGTTGTAGAAACATGTATGATTTGCTCAGAAAGTCATAAGACCAAGGATTGTCCTTCAATTCCTGGGCTCAAAGCTGTCTTTCAGGAAGATCCGAATTCAGTAGAATTCCTTTGTTTTGTTTCAAGAAGACTTCGGTAGGGGCAACAAAATCAAGGATTTAACAACCCTATGAACTTTCAGCCCCCACCAAATTGGAATTCTTGGCCAACCTTGGCCCCAACCTCAAAATCCATATCAATCATGGGCACAAGGGATGTAAAATCCTTATGGGAGATTTGCTCAATTTTATCAATATCCTCCATCTTTTCAAAATCAACAAAATCCACAACTTCCAAATCCAAACCCACAACTTTCATTGCCATTTCCACAACAACAACCTTCTCAACAAAATCCAAATCTTCAACTCTTACTTCCATTTCAGCAAAAGACAAATCAACTACCATCCCAGCCATTGCCAAATCCTAACAGCAAAAATCCTCGGAATGATTACATGGTAGAAGGACAACAATTTCCTACCTATATGATTGTTCCTCTTAATGATGTACAACTCAGGTCTGGTAGAGTTTTAGAAAAACCTTCTATAGATGTTCAAGAGCAAGATACCTCCAAGGAGGATTCTCTTAAAGTCAAAAAGGGTTCTGAGGAAGCATCTCTTCAAAACCCAAACATTCACAAAAGAGAAAGAAAAAGAGTGAACCCCCACAACTCCTATAGTTGAGCAACCTGCATCTTCAAACACACCTCCTTTCCTTGAAAGATTACAAATTGACAAAGGGGTGGAAAAAAAAATCTTGTTGCCTGACTATAATTTCCTAGATGAATTAAAGAATGTTTGTATCAAGATTCCCTTGCTACAAGCCATTAAGGAGATTCCTATTTTAGAAAAAACAATAAAAGAGTTGAGTCTTAAAAGACCAGGAAGGAAACCAAGAGATATAAGAAGAATCCACCTGGTAGGAAAAATTGCAGATATCATGATGGGAAAAATTACCATGCAGAAGTATGTAGATCCAGGTAGTCCAATTGTCAAGACACATATAAATGGGGTAGAAATTCCAAATACTTTGATTGACTTAGGGGTTGCTATAAAGATTATGAGTAGACAGACTATGGAACAACTTAAACTTCCTAATCTTCTCTTTACACCTACCTTACTGCAACTTGCAGACAGATCAATAAACAAACCAGATGGTGTATTAGAAGATATTTCAGTCTCCTTAGATTCTTGGGAATATCCAGTAGATTTTATGATTTTGACTCCCAAGAGTAATTTAGGAGGCCACCCACTCATCTTAGGAAGACCTTGGCTAGCCACAGCTGATGCTTTCATTAGTTGTAGATCTGGGGACATGTATATTTCTAATGGTAATTCGACAAAGAAATTCAATTTGTATCCTCCAGCAAAAGCAATCACAGAAGTAGGAGACAATGAATGGGTCGATGATGAGGACACTATACAACCTATCTTTACCATTTCTGAAATCAGTGAGGATAGTCAAATTCTGAAAACATTAGAAAATTTTGAGACATCTTCAGAATATGACCCACACAATTTCAGTTGGAATCTGACATTGAATATTTATCATCAAGACAAATGTCTCGTTACTCTATGGAAGAGTTTGGTAGTTCTACCATTGAGATTTTTTCAGGTAAAACATTAAATATCAACAAAAATTTGGAAAAGTCACAACAGGAAGAACTAACCAAAATCTTGCAAAAACATTCTACTGCATTTGCATGGGAGTATACTGATATGAAAGGTATTGATCCTAAGATTTGCATCCATCATATCTATATTGAGGAAAACAGTAGACCAATCAGACAACCTCAGAGAAGGATGAATCCAAATCTTAGGGAGATAGTGAAAGAAGAGCTCCAAAAACTACTCAATGTAAACTTCATTTATCCAATTTCAAATATCCGACGGGTTTCTCCTTTGGTTATAGTACCCAAAAAGAATGGTAAATGGAGGGTATGCATTGATTACATGGAATTGAACAAAGCAACTTTGAAGGATCACTTTCCTTTGCCTTTTATCGATCAGGTATTAGATACATTAGTAGGCAAAAAGTATTTTTCATTTCTGGATGGTTTTAGTGGTTATAATCAAATTCAGGTAGCACTTGAAGATCAGGATAAGACCACATTTACCTGTCCATGGGGAACATTTTCTTATCGAGTGCTTCCTTTTGGATTATGTAATGCACCTGCAACATTCTAAAGAGCAGTACTAGGAATCTTTTCTGATCTAATCCATGATTGTGTAGAGGTATATATGGATGATTTTACAGTTTATTGTGATTCATTTGAAGAGGCATTAGAAAATTTGGAAAAAGTCCTTATAAGATGTAAAGAAACAAACCTTTCACTAAGCCATGAAAAATGCTTTATGATTTTTACTGAAGGTATTGTTTTAGGACATCATGTTTCAGGGGATGGGATTAAAGTTGATAGATCAAAAGTTGAAGTCATCTCCAAGTTACCTATTCCTAATTGTCAAAAGGATGTTAGAAGTTTTCTGGGATTTACTGGATATTATAGAAGATTTATAGAAAACTTCACCAAAATAACATCTCTACTCTTCAAATTGCTTACAAATGACTATGAATTCAAATGGGATCCTGATTGTTAATCAACCTTTGAAACATTGAAAACAAGAATATCTAAAGCACATATCTTGAGAGGACCAAATTGGAAACTCCCTTTCCATATTTCTACAGATGCTTCAGATACAGCTCTAGGAGCTGTGTTGGGTCAAAAATATTTAGTCCCTTATGCCATTTACTATACCAGTAAAAATTTGACTCCCACTGACTTGAACTATACTGTGACTGAAAAAGAGTTCTTAGTTGTTGTTCATGCAATCAATAAGTTCAGACATTACATAACAAGCTATGAAACTTTTATTCATACTGATCATTCTGCAATTAGATATTTAATGAACAAACCTATTACTAATGGCAGAGTTACAAGATGGCTCGTACTTTTACAGGAATTCAATATTACTGTGTTGGATAGGCCAGGGAAACAAAATAGTAGCTGATTTCTTGTCTAGGATTCAGAATACTAAAGAAGATTCTCCTATAGAGGATAAGTTTCTTGATGAATATTTATTTGCAGTAACTACTAAGACTCCTTGGTATGCAAATATTGATAACTATTTGGTTACAGGGAAACTACCTCCACACCTATTTCCTAGTGAAAGAAGAAAGATTATTCAGGAGAGTTCAAAATATTCATGGATTTCTAACGAATTGTTTAGAACAGGGCTAGATCTTGTGATCAGGAGATGTGTTAGGGAAGATGAAATGCCTGACATCCTCAAGGCATGTCATGATGAACCATGTGGCAGACACTTTTTTGACAAAAGGACAACCTATAAAATCCTCTCTTTGGGATATTTTTGGCCTTCCCTCTTTAAAGATGAAAAACAATATGTCAAAAGGTGCAACAGCTGCCAAAGAGTAGGGAAACCTACCCTTTCAAATGAAATGCCATTGCAACCACAGGTACTCATCGAACCCTTTGAAAAATGGGCTTTAGATTTAATTGGACCTATTAATCCGCCATCTAAGCAAAAGAAGTATATATTGGTATGTACTGATTATGTCACTAAATGGGTAGAAGCCAAAGCATTAGTTTCTGCTACTGAAAATTCAATTGTTAATTTTCTTTATGAGAATATTTTTACTTGATTTGGTGTTCCAAGAGAAATTCTGACATATCAAGGAAGTCAATTCACATCTAACTTGGTGGAGAAGCTAATGGAAGAATACAAAATCAAGCACAAAAGATCTACTCCTTACCACCCACAAGCAAATGGTCAAGTGGAGTCTACAAACAAAGTTTTCGAAAGTATCATCACCAAAACTGTTCATATACACAAAAGAGATTGGGCAGAAAGGCTTCCTAAAGCCTTGTGGGCCTACAGAACTACATGGAGAAATACAATAGGACATTCTCCCTATGAACTTGTTTATGGGAAAGAAGTCTTGTTCCCCATTGAGTTCCAAGTCAAAACCTTCAAGATGGCAGTTCAGTTGGGGATGGATCTATCAGAAGCCCAAAAGCATAGAATGGAGTAGTTGAATGAGCTAGATGAGATCAGATAAGAAGCAATCCTAAGAACTGATCTAGTTCAATATCAAAGAGCTAAGTGGCATGATAAATACATCAAAGAGAAAAGTTTCAAGAAGGAGACTGGGCATTGCTATTTGATTCCAAGTTTAAAGACTTCAAAGGCAAATTTCAGACTCATTGGCTTGGGCCATATGAGATTGACAAAGTCTTTAGCAATGGAGCGGTAAGAATCAAAACCATTGATGAACATCAAACCCCTCTTATTGTGAATGGCCACTGATTAAAGATCTACCATAAGCCACTCTCAAAAGAGGAATTTGTCAAAATCTTTCAAGATAGTTCTGCAATAAGGCTGGTGAAGAAGAATCTTTCTTCTCCACCAGCCTAGCTTTTGTTCTTTTCTATTCTCAAAAAAAAAAAAAAAAAAAAAAAAATTAAAAAAAAAAATGTATAAGCCTAAAAACCAATCACTGATTGGCAGTCTTATACAGAAAATACAGGGCGAAAATTAGGAACTCCTGACGCCCTATATTTAAAAAAAAAAAAAATTCTCTCTCTTTCTCATTTTTCATTCCACTCCATCTCATTTCCATTCCACTCCATCTCATTTCCATTCCATACCACTTCATTTCATTCAACTCCATTTCATTCCACTAACAAAATCTTTATGACCATTTTCAGTCAGTCAATCATCATGTATCCATCTCATTCAGTTATAAGATTGTTGAGTCAATTTCTGCAACTAGAGTCAGTTTCCGCAGCTGCTCACTGATTCCGCAGCCAGTTGTGTTTCCGTAGCCAGCACCCTGTCATTTAACATTGGCAGTTAGATGATAGGCAAAAACAATAAAAATAAAATGCAGGTATGACCGAGGACATGGGGCACCTAAAGGCATCAACAAGGCAGTCGATTAAAGGTTATGTACAACAAGTGGCAAACATTCCAAGGTATGAGAAAAAAATGATTTCAAATGGCATTCAAAACACATTTTTGCATAGTTATTAAATCAAAAGCTCAACTATATGCAATGATTAGCGTGATAGCCTCCATAACCATTTCATTCCACAACATTCCTCCACAAATCGTACATTTATTTTTTCAATGGCCTCATGATTAATTCTCGGATCTAACTCAAGTTTGAATGCATTTTCACACCCCAACTGTAATTATGAGATGTGGTTGATTTGATTATGGTTCTCCTCCACCGCATAGATTCCGCAACCATTTCATTAATGTGCTTATGTCTACTCCGCGGTCGTCCATTTTAAAAATTCTGTCGTCACTCCCCTACTGTTTTATTGAAGCCACTGCTACATTACCACCTCGTTCACATAAGACTCCGCTCTATTCCGTGAATTCACCTCGGCTGCCTGTCCTCTGTTTTGCTGTCTGTCCTCTGTTTTGCTGCCTGTCCTCTGTTTTTCGCTTCTAGTCATCGGTTTTCTCCATAAACCCTGTTCATTCCCGCTAGTCTAGCCATCTCACCTCTATTAAAACCTTCTCACGCAGACAAATTATAGAACAGAAGGAAAGAATGGGTCGATTGTTGAGGGCAGAACCAGAGGGACCCAAATTTATGGAAGGATACCCGCAAGTCAAGAACATATTGAAAAAGGAAAAATGTCTTCGGTTTATTCAAAATTTTAAAGGCTACAATAAGGAGGTTACAAAAGTTTTTGCAAGGTCTTTCAACAGCCTGAAGGTGGAAATTGGGGACCTCAAGTTTACAGTTACAAAAGCATCCATAGTAGCTGCTACAAAAATCCCTCAAGAAGGTGAACGATGGTTCAAGAACAAGAGCATTGGCGAGGAATCTTGGAGAGTGATCCTACGTAACCCAGGTATGGATGTGACTATATTCAAAAGAGGAATTCATGTTCATGCCTTAGAAGAGAGATGGGTCAGTTTACTGTTGGTTATTCAAAATTTCATTACGTGTGAGGGCCGTTTTGGAGAAATGTATATGTATCATACTCGACTGTTGATGAACTTTTTAGAGAATCAAACCCTAAATCTACCTTACTTTTTATTGTTGAGCTTGAAAAATATGGCTACAACCGTCCAAAATAATGTAGAGGATATAGAACCCCGCTTATATCATCATGGCCTGGTAAAGATTTTAATTGAAGACCAATTGAGAAAAAAAAGGGATACCTGGGAACGGTTTTTAGTGAGAAATTATTTTCAAGATCCACCTGAAGTGCCCGAGAGCAGTATAGTAAGGAAAAATAGGAAAAGGGAAACTAGTATAAGAATTCAAAACCCTCCTATTAGCAAAACCAAAGAAGTTGATCAAGAAAAGAAGCTGGAAAGAACCAAGGATAAAAGGCAAAAGAAATTGAAATAGAAGAAAAACATAGAGGATGTTTACCAATCACCAAAACCTTCTTTAGAAGAGGACCACCAGCCACTGTCTAAAAGGCTAACTCACCTCCAAGGACAATCAACTGTAGTCAGGGAGAAAGAAAAAGGAAAACAAAGTATTGAGGAAGAGGGCACTAGCCCACGGCACTTAAGAAGAAGCATCAGGCTTAAGGGAAAGTGGAGGAAAACACAAACAAAAGGACCCCATTTTATTGACTTGGGAGGAACACCAGAACAATCTCCAGCTGGCCATAGTCCACCTCATTCTCAGTCAAACATTGAAAAAGTCTTCCAGACGTTGACATGATTCCTTCTCGGCTAGACTATGAAATCAGTCCTCCTCAACAGGGCTTTGGGGTCAGCCCAAGGAAAACTTCGCCTGAGATAGACCCGAATCAGCAGGAGATGTATGATTATATAGAATCCTTGGAAAAGAAGACCACAGAACCAAGCTCTTCATCCATGCCTCATCCAGCACAAGACGCTCAAATCCAGTTATTGAAACAGGAAATTTTTGAGTTAGAGGTCCTAAATAGACATATTAAACATGAAAATGAAGCATTAAAGGAGCAGAGAAGACTGGATAAGATCATTCATGATAATACCATGCTACATCTTCGACTATGGCAGAAAAATAACAAGAAATTGAAGAAAAAGAGCAAGAAGATAAGTAGAGCACTGATCAATCTTAAATTCAGATGCTTGATGAAGAAGCCTAGGATGTTAGCAGCACTAAGAAAGAGAAGAAGGGGGTTGGATGTACTGGTAGAAGCTTCATAACATATGGTTTGAAGGGGGGATAGTCAAAATTTTGGTTGCATGGGGACATGCAACACCTTCATAGTGGGGGTATGTTGAGCCCCAAACTTGCATCTTTCCTACACCCTTTTCTAGCTTCTTTCCATTTACCTGAACCTCCTAAGCTGTCAATAGCATTGCATATTAGTTATAAAAGGGAAATTAAAGTGGTTTCTTGACTATGTCTTTGTGTTGCTGTTTGAACTAGATTTTTGCTTATGAGTTGCGGAATCTTGTCACTTTCCGCAGCTGGGTCAACTTTCCGCAGTTGTTTTTGTTAAAGTATACATTGCAGGTATCCTCAGGCAGATCGAGCCACATGGGCAAGTTGGAAATGATGTGGACTTGGTTCGTGTCTCATTGGTCTAGCTGGATTCGTCAAAGGAGGCCGTAGTCAATGGGGGTCAAGCGGTGGTCAAACAGGAGAAGTCCTACGGCAACGGGACTCCATTTGCAGCACATGAAGACTTCCGTAACCGTTTCCAGATTTTTGGAGTCATGCTGACACCTGTAGGCTGCCCATGACATAAATCCAACAAGCCGCTTTCATTAGATTGCATCATCTCGGCAGCCATGATGCTAGATCCGTGGACGTTGTCGTTTACGTGTCCTCTGTCAGCGGAGTTTTTAGGAAATTAGTTATGTAGCCTTCTGTTATAAATAATGCATCTCCATACACATCATAGTTAGTCTGTTGGATGTATTTTTGATGGTTAACGAGCCCACTGTGTTGTGACATTATTTCGTCGTTATGACTGCATTCTGAATATATGAGAAGACTCTGTTTCTGAGCATAATTCGTGGTTGATAGCTGTTGCCCGAGGTTGTCCAGAGGGCCCCTGCACACGCCGAGGTTTTGTTTATTGTTGTATAGTTTCATGTTGTGTTTTTACGTTCATTATGCCATAGTTATTCACTTGTATATATCACATTTCTTACGGTACTAACATTTTATTTTTGTCCATGATTTTACATGCTTTCCATTGCTGTTAACACTAATCAGTGTATTTGTTCTAGATTACAGTAGGCAGCAAGCATTTGCACATAGTTTTACAATGACTAATGACATGGAATCAATTTTATCTTTCTGCTGACTTACATTTCTTAGTTTTTAATTCCAGCTCTGTTTTGTTTTAGTTCTATTCATTGGCTTTATTAGTTGGCTTAGATATTAAATTTCTCATGTCATTATCAGTTACCTCTAAAAGCCATAGCGAAACTAATGGTGAGGGATTGAAGTATGAGTGTGTAATTTGATCTTAGTTTATTTTTCTGCAAATTAGATATTAAATTGCTCATGTCATTATCAGTTACCTCCGAAAGCCATAGCAAGACTAATGGTGAGGAATTGAAGTATGAGTGTGTAATTTGATCTTAGTTTATTTTTCTGCAAATTAGATATTAAATTGCTCATGTAATTATCAGTTACCTCCGAAAGCCATAGCGAGACTAATGGTGAGGAATTGAAGTATGAGTGTGTAATTTGATATTAGTTTACTTTTCTGCAAATTAGATATCAGATTTCTCAAGTTGTTTATGATTACCTCCGAAAGCCATAGCGAGACTAATGGCGAAGGGTCAGAATATGAGTTGATGTAATTTGATTTTCGCTTTACTTTACTTGCAATTTTTGGATTTCTTTGAGAACAATTTCTTTTGTATTTAGACAGCAGCAGGGATAATGGTTTCATGATCAATATTTCACTGTTTGTTTGAGTAGTATAGTGGCACATTTTCATTTTCTTTTAGGAATTAATTTTATCATTGCATGTTTTAAACCCCTTTTTGAAGTTTGAATTTTTGGAAATCATTACAAAGGAAATCATTGCCTTGAACATTTATATCCATACTTTCCTTTTAAATTTTCCATCTCACATTAGGAAATCAACGAAGATAAACCCCCAAAAAAAATAAAAATCAAAAACGACAAAAGTAAGAAATAGGTTATCTTGCACGTATAGTGTGCCACACTTCGTCAGCTTACAAATCCCGGATTGACAAATTAATGTAGCAATTTAGGACACACTAAATTGACAAAACAACCTCCTCTACCTGTGACGAGAAGTGGGTGCTCCCACATTCTCCCATGCATCATCCAAGAATCTGTCAACCTCTTTGGTGAACTTTCTTCCCTCTATGGAAGACTCTTTCTGAGTGGATGTCTCCACTCCCGAATCCTATTCATGTGGCTGCTCCACATCAATATGAGGCTCCTCAACCTTAGGAAATTAAATCTCCTCATCCACATATAGATCAAGCTCCCTCTCAAGGGAAACTCACTTGGCCTTCTCATCAAATTTGACATCCCTGCGAACCATTGTCATCCTACTGGTCAACAAGTACACCAGATAGTTGTGAGTGGTATCAGTGCACCCCACAAATATCCCAAACTCTGTTGTCGGCTCAAGCTTCTTCCATGCATCTTTGGTCACATGGAAATATATTGATAACCCAAAAATATTGAAGTGACCAACATCTGGCCTCTTACTAGAATAAGCCTCCTCTAATGTCTACATCTCAAGTATTTGATGTGGACTACGGTTTTGAACGTAAATCGTTGTGTTGCAAGTTTCAGCCCACAAGTGTAGTGGTAGGCCCTGATCATGCAACATTGCCCTCCCTACCCCTATTATGCTTGTGGTCTTCCTCTTGGCCACCCCATTCTGCTGAGGGTTATGGGGTGCCATCAACTCCCATTTAATCCCTTCCGATGCACAAAAGTTCTTAAACTCATTTGAGACATACTCATCACCGTTATCACTTCATAGAGCTTTATCCTTCTTTCCTGACTCTTTCTCCTCCAATGATTTAAACTCACAAAAATTTGTGAAATTTTGATCATTTTTCCGCATGAAAAATATCCAACATTTTTTATAAAATTCATCAACAAATATAACATAATACGTGTGTTTGGCCATGGATGTTGTCGAGAGTGGTCCACACACATCTGAATGGACTCGATTTAGAATAGCCTCTACTCAAATGTCTCTGTTGTGAAAGGAAGACTTGGTGTATTTTCCCAAGTACACCCCTTGCATATATCAACTTGCTCAAGCATACCTTTAGGAGGACCGGTAGAGATCTGCTGCAATATCTTCAAAGCCCCATGATGCAAGTGGCCCAATCGCCTGTGCCACAAATTGCCAATGTCTCGGCTCTGCACCCTACCTGATTTTGTGCTCAAAGAAGCACACTCCTCTTCCTCCAACTTATATAGATTCTTCACTTGAATCCCTATATTCTTTACTTGACATGTGGCTATGTGTCGAAGGAACGAATTTCCTTTCGAGAAGATCACATCATAGCCTCTATGCTCAAGCATGGCAATGGATACCAAGTTCTTCTTTAGCCCGGGTACATTCATAACATTTTTCAAGGTGAGTGGAGCCCTATTCTCCCTCTGAAAAGTAATTGTGCCCAATCCAGTAACACTATAATTCTCATCATCACCCAGCTTGATATGTATCTGGAGATCTTTCTCCTCTAGGTCACTGATTAACTCTTTGTCGCCATTCATGTGGAATGAATTTCCACTGTCTAAGTACCATACACTTCCCATCATTGATGACACCATGCATGAAATGAGGGAAAATTCCAATTTGAATTGAGAGGCCAAAGCATCACTTATTGATCCTCTAGAGGCCTTCTTCTTGGACTTCTTGAGAGGAAAATTTGTAGCAAAATGGCCCAGCTCATGACAATGAAAGCACTTAACTTTCGCCATGTATTTCTTCTTACCTCCATGATAAGAATCTAATTTGGAATGGGAGGCTTTCCATTTCCCCTTCCTCGCCTTAATTTCTAAGGCACAATTCTCTTCATTATCAATCTTTGATGAAAAGCCATCCATGGTGTTCCTCTTGATCTCCTCCTACATCAAATCCGATCATAGTCATTCCCAATCTGACAACTTCTCCCGACCATTGACAGAGCCCTGATAACTATGCAAACTCTTTGTGAGTCCTAGAAGATGAAGACTCACCATATCATCCTTGACAACTGTGATTCGAACACTTCCAAGTTCATCACGACATTGAGCGAACTTGGTCAAGTATTTTTGAATCGTCTCGCCTTTTTCCATTTTGATTTTTCGAAGTTTTTCCTTCAATGTGAATTTCCTTGGTCATTGTTGTTGTGATACAATTATTTTAATGTTTTCTACATAGCATACTAAGTTTCCTTGACATGGAGACTTGAGACAATGTGGTTTCAAAGTCCCTCAAGGATTATCCACCTCGCCTTCGCCACACACTTCTTCCATTCGGTCAAATTTTGTTCATTCAATGTTGCTGGCTTAGGAATTTCTTGATCAAAAAATTCCTTCAAGCCAATATCCTCTAGCACAACCTCCATTCTGTCCTTCCAGGCTATAAAATTAGAGTTGCCTTCCAAAGCATACTCGAGCTGCAAACCATAGAACACCATCTGCCGATCCTGAAGTATGTATTGCAAATTCGAATTTCACCTGTAACCCAAAACCCAAAACTCAAAACTTCAAAATCTCCTCTAGTAGATTGTCTTCAGCTTCGAAACCATGTAGAAAATCTTATAGATTCACAAGTTCATGCAATGTACTAAAGCACAGGACAAGTATATACTTCTATTTTCAACCAACGGAAGCCAATAGAACGATGAAAATAATATGAACAAGAAGAAGATAAATCAATGGCACATAACAAAAGATGTATTTGGGGAAAACCACTACTCAAAACCATGTTATATGTGTTGCATATATCAGAAATATGTTTGAAGATACAAATCTTGTTCCCACTAGAACAATTTTGCACAAGTATGCTCAACTCTCTTAGTTCACAAGCTAGCTCAAGCTAAATCCTTAACCTATTCAGCAACTATCCAAGCCCCTAATCTCTTGCATAATTCCTAGGATGAATAATTTGTATTTAAAGGGAATTCATGCTTCCAAAACTGCATAATCCAAACATAGGATCAATCTTTGATGCATACAAGATATTTACACTCTAGTAAATAATACCACTGATAGTACACAATCCATGCACTCTAGTCTCAACTGGGTCTTTTTCTAAACTGGCATGCACGAGTTTTTCATGAGGTAATCTTCAGTTAACTAGAGTAGCACTAGTGGATGCATTAGTGCACCAATTGGCTATTAGTCCTCTATTAGTTCCAAAAATAATTTAGAACTAATTTAACTGAACTTAACTCAATTTAAACTCATACTGGACCCCTAAAACTTAGGGAGAACATATACATGACTATAGAAAGACTTCCAACTCGAAATTCCTAAGCTAATTAAGTTAATTGAACTTAATTAACTATTTACAAGTTGTTATGAGAATAAAATTCAATTTTAATTCTCAGTTTAATTCAAGAACAAATTAAACTGAAATTTCTTGTTGCCATTTCTCAACACTAATCTTGTATATACTTTTCCAAAAACTGATAAGATTACAAGCATCCATATTAATAATTTAATGTTTATCAATTTAAAGTGATTAAATTACCCAAAAATGTTAGTGTCATTGTTGATGAGGTGTTAAGGGATTAGGTTTTTTTATCTATGTTGTTTTCATTTTGAATTTCCTTTCTATTTTTATATTTTCTACATATGATTTCTTTTGGTACTAATATTGCAAAGATGGCAAGATAGTCACAATATCTAAACCATGTTGGTACTACATGAATATACCTATGGCTAATCAAGGTATATTGTGTAAATGGTAGATTGGCTTCATCTAGTATTGCTAAAAGAAACCCTCGACATAGTAACTTGCTACTAGGGAGGAAAACTTGAAGAAGTATAGTGGATCCACTATAACTAAGAGAAAAATTAGTTGTGGATAACCTTTAAGGGCATGTATCTACATAAAGTTCCATTTTGGAACACATTTTTATTTCTATAAATCCTACAACTCAATAAACTTTAATCGATAAGACCAACCAACAAACAAAAGTAGAAGAAGAGATCAATCCAATCATTAAACTTGAGTCTGTCTTGATAACTAAGCACAACCTATTTTGGGGCTGTGATAAAGGCATGGTAGAAGGATTGGGGGGAGTATAAATGTATACAAATGGTGAATTTGATGCAAATACAGAAGGAAATTTAAATTTTGGGTTCCACATAGTGGACCCTATCATGAATGCATAGATGAAGAATGTTCATCCATCCATGTTGCCTCGTTTCCATGGTATATGACAAAAGAAACATATGTATTTAGTTTCGAATTTGATATCCTTATGTCAAATTTATTATTACTGTAATGATGCAAATAATATTAAATTATTTCCTTCCACCCTCAATCATATGTAGCTTTATGCTAGTTTATGGATTTGGGAAGGGGGGTGCTATCAACTTGGGATGAAATACGAATTATCTTTCTTAAAAAATACCAAGAATATTGTAAGGATACGATCTAAGGGAAGAATTTTTTAGAGTAGCATGGAAGGAAGATGAGTAGGGCTTATAGCATTATATAGAAAGATTCTTGTATGAACTCCATAGATTAAAAAAATGACTAAATTTACATACTATTAGGACCATGTTTTTGAGAGGTATTTTTTATAATGAATCCATGAATGTACTTAATTTTTTGGTTTTGGAAACATTTCTCAATTATCTTTTGAAAATATCTCTTAGATGTGAAGCAGGTACTTGCAAATTTAAGAAAGATTCGGTAAGGGACCTCGTGACTCTTTTTCTAAAGTTTCTAAATCTACATCAATTAGTGCTGTAAATAGGAAAGAATTGGGGAATTTATTAAAAAAAATTAAGATTCACATTCTTGGTACCCTCAGGTTGAAGCTTGATACTTTACAAATTAAGAAGAAGCAAGAGGTAAAAGATACAACTTTATTTATATTTTTCCCCAGATGTAGGAAAAAACACCCATTAAAAGAATGCACTTTGAATAAAATATAGGTATTGTTATTTTTGTAAGTGAACATTCGATATTGTGTTATCCTTATTTACTTGGAATAAAGGAGATATACCAAGGAGAGAATGAGAATATAAAAAATATGTACTTTGGCACTCAAGAAGGCATGGTAACCTCATCCACTTGGTATTTCATCAAAACCTGCATTTTCAAAGTCTTCATATGACCCTAGTCAGCCATAATCACCTTGGAATATAGCAATACCTAAGGCAAGAAAGGACACAAAAACAAAACCATACTTGGAAATAGACATGGAAAGGTCCCAATTATGGGAATATGGCTACATAATACTATCCCATGCAAACTCAATAATTTCCATAAATTCCACAATAATACCCTTCACAACCTTATCGAACACAAGCCCCACAACAAATTACAAAACCACAACAATTACAACATACATCCAATCAACCTCCC
Organism: Pinus taeda; assembly: GCA_000404065.3. NCBI lineage: Eukaryota > Viridiplantae > Streptophyta > Pinopsida > Pinales > Pinaceae > Pinus > Pinus taeda. Next base: position 184,310 of record APFE031673802.1, on the reverse strand, counting down.
AGAACTACACATATCTCTATCTAGTCGATCAGTAACCTAAAAGATAAAGTAGATCAATATATTTTTGGCACCAAGTTACAAAATTTTCCCACCTATTTGGTCACACCAGTAATATTGCAAGATATCCACTTGTGATTGGGAAAGGTGCTAAAAAAACAACCCCTCATCATCATTGAAGAAGAGTTGAAGGAGGAAAATACTAATGAGATAACTAATGATGATACTCCCACCATACTAAGGAAAACAATTACTCATTTAGAGAATTCTAACTCATCCAAAGAACCTTCCTATCTGGAAAGGTTAAATCTGAATAAAGTAGCTCACTCTAAATATGATGTTATCATTGAAATGAAAAATGTTTGCATAAAAATTCCTTTTATTCAAGCCCTTAAAAACATACCTATCTATGAAAAATTAGTTAATGAATTATGTTTAAGGAAGTTGGGAAGAAATAATAATTAACAACCCATCATCCAATTCATTGGAAAAATATGCATGCTTGATGTCTAGATATATTTTTGTGGATAAATATATAGACCTCGCTAACCCAATTTTCTCTATGCACATTAATGGTATTTGTGTTCCAAATAATTTAATTGACCTCTAGTATCCATCAACATCATGACCACACAAACCATGAAGCAATTGAATTTACCTAACCTTCATCCAACTCCTGCCATCCTTGAATTAGTTAACAGATTCAAGATAAAACCAAAGGGAGTATTGGATGACATTGTTGTCTCTTTGGATTCTTGGGAGTACCCTATATAATTCATGTTCTTACAACCCAAATATTCTTATGGGGTACATCCCATAATCCTTGGTAGGCCATGGCTTGCTACTCCAAATGCTTTTAAAAGTGTCATATCTAGCAATATGTTTAGTTCACATGGGGTTTTAGTGAAACAAGTAACCTTGCACCCATCTACAAAATCCCTCACCGAGTTGGAGAATATTTGGTGGTATGAAACTGAAAATAGTGATGGATAATTTTTACAACCCATTTTTGCAACATTTCAGGTAATGAAATTAAAAGAAAACATGGAGGAAATCCATCACCTTTCTCTACAATTTACACTTTACATAGAATTTTGATTTGTTTTTTATTTTGTTAGATCAAATTTTGGAGGTCGATGTGAAAGAAACTATTGATACAATATCCCTATATTTATTTTGTGATACTATGGAAACCACCATTTAGGAAACAGGGTGCTACAACATTTCCATTGAGATAATACATGGTAAAATTTTGCATATAAGTTCTCATCTTACTGAATCTCAACGATCCAAGTCCTACAAAAGAAATAAATTTCTTTTGCATGGGACTACCATGACATAAAATATATAAACTCTAACACTTTTTCTCACCTTATCTATATTCAAAGCGATTATCTTCCTATCAACCAGCCCTAGAGGCATACAAACCCAACCTTTAAAGTAGTTAAAGATGAATTGCAAAAAAAATTGATGCTAAGTTTATCTTTCCAAATTCTGATAGTAGATGGATCTCACCTCTTGTAGTAGTTGCTACGAAGAATGATAAATAGAGAATTTTTTAGGATATTGAAGAGTTAAATAAGGCCACCATGAATTAATAATTCCCTTTTCCATTCATTGACCAAGTTGTATACACCTTATAAGGAAAATGTATTTTTCCTTTTTGGACAATTTTAACGGTTATAATCAAATACAAATTGCACCATAGGATCATGAAAAAATGGCAGTCACATACTCATGGTGGAAATTCACATATCAAGTGTTTTGCTTAATATTATGTAAAGATTCAAGCACATTCCAAAGAGAAATGTTAGGAATATTTCTGGACATGATCCATGATTATGTTGAGGTGTACATGGATGGTTTTACTTTGTAAGGTGACTAATTTGAGGAAGCATTAGAGAACCTTGAAAAAATATTAATTAGAGCCAAGAAACTAATATTTCCTCAAGCCATGAAAAATATCGCATGTTGCTAACTAAAGGTGTTGTCTTGGGCATATAATATCTTCTACAAGGATTGAGGTAGATCCAACAAAAGTAGAAGTGCTTTCAAAGCTTTCAGTTCCCAAAACTCCAAACTAGGTAAGAAGTTTCTTTGGTTGCACTATTTATTATAGAGTATTTATTGAAAATTTCACAAAAGTTGTTGCACCATTGTTAAAGTTATTTTTTGAACATGTTGAATTTTCTTTGGATGATCATTGTCAATATGCATATGAGACATTAAATGAAATCCTTTTGTTGCACCTATTTTGAGGGGACCAAATTGGACTTCCCCTTTTCACATCTCCAAATTATTCTCACACCACATTTAGAACTATTTTAGGGAAGAAAAAAACCAGTTTTATTATGTTATTCACTTCATTAATAAATACCTCACACCTACTAAACTTAACTACAGTTTCATTGAGAAAGAGTTTCTAGCAATTGTTCATGGGATCAATAAATTGAGGCATTATATTACTGGTTATGAAGTTGTGTTCATTCACATTGATCATTTTGCTATTCACTATTTAATGAAAAAACAATCACTAATGGTAGAATTACTAGATAGATTGTGATGCTACATGAATTAAATATCACCATTATAGACCAACCTGCTAAGGATAATTTAGCTACAATTTTCCTTTCTAGAATTCATAATAAAGGTTAAATTACACCTATAGATGATAGAATTCTAGACAAACATCTATTTTTTTATCCACTCACTCTCTGTGGTTTTGAGACATAAATAACTATTTGGATATAGGAAAGCTACCACAACATTTTCAGCTAAGGGAAAACAAATTATTTTCAACGCAAGTTCCTCCTAATCATGGATTGATAATGATCATTTATGTATAGGACCGAAACTCATCATCCAAAAGTGTGTTTGAGAAGATGCGATTTTTGATATTTGAAGGCATACAACGATGAACCATGTGGGGGGCACTTCAAATACAAAAGGAAAACTCTTAAGGTATCATATTCATTGGCCCAAGATTTTCAAGGATTCCAATAAGTGCATCAATATTTGCAATAGTTTCCAGAGAATGAGCCGACTAGTAAAAGCTGATGAGATTCCTTTGCACCTTCATACACTTATTGCATCACTTGAAAAGTGGGCTTTGGAATTTATTGGGCCTATCAATCCAACATTAAGAAATAAAAGGTACCATTTTGTAAGCACTAATTATTTTACTATATGGGTAGAGGTTAAAACTCTCTTTAAAGCTAATGAACAATTAGTTGCATATTTTATTTGTGACGATATTTTCACTCGATTTTGTATGCCTAGAGAAATTGTTACAAATCAAGGGGAAAAAATCTCATTGAATCTCATCCAATCTATTAGCCAATAGTACCAAAGTAAGCATAGTACTTCTTCTTCATACCATTTGTAAGCTAATGGATAGGTGGAGTCCACCAACAAAGTACTATAAGCCATTTTGATAAAGATAATTGAGATTCATCATAGAGATTGGGTAGATGGACCACCTGAAGTGTTGTGGCCTATATAACTACTTGGAGGAACACTACTAAATTCACACCCTATGAGTTGGTTTATGGTAAACAACTCCTTCTCCCCATATATTTTCAAGTCAAAACCTTTAGGATTGCAATTAAGTTGGGAATGACCCATTTATATGCATGACAACAAAGGATTGTACAAATCAATGAATAAGATGAGATTGGATAGATGTGATTCAACAAACCATTCTTGTATAGTAGTAAATAATGAAGTATCATTATAGATTTATCATATTTTTTTTTCAAACCAATTGATTGGGGTCTCCTTTTCAACTCTAAGTTTAAAGAATTCAAAGGGAAACTTACCACTCATTGGTTGGGGCCCTATGAAATAGAAATTGATTTGGAAAATGGATTAGTCTATATCAAGACAATTGATGAAGAATGGGTCTCATTCATAGTGAATGGTCATAGGTTGAGGTTGTAGCATAGGTCAATGTCCAAAGATTACATGGAAGTAATAAGTGAGAAAGGAAACCTTTCAACTCGTACTTCGTCTTGATTCTTTTTTCATTTGAAATATATATATATATATGTGTGTGTGTCTGTGTGTGTGTGTGTGTGTGTGAAATAAAAAATAAATAAAGATAAAAATAAGCCTAGTTGTGAAATCCAATTCATTGGTGTAATTAGATATGAATTTTTTGGTGCAAAATTCACAATTTTTTCATCATGTTGTTTAATATGGATTTAAACAGGAATGCAATAAATTATAGATATAACCATAAATAAGAATATACAGTAGCAATAACACTTCATTTCATTAATATAAAATACTGAAATATGCTTACAAACAAAATGGAAATAAGACTAGCTCGGGCGATGGTAGCTTATCTTTGAGAAGAGATGTGGTGGCTACAAGCCTCTGAACTATGTTACAATGAGGCTCCAAGGTCTATTTATTATCGAGAAATAAAGGAAAACCTAAACATCCAAAAACCTAACCCTAAGAGATGAAACGCCAAACTATGGGCCCCGTTTGGGTAAATTGGTACATCAACTTCCCAGGGTCGTAACTTTGGCATACGATCTTGACACACATAATACGTCATTATAAAGATCTATACGAGGGCTACAAATTTTGAGTGAGCAACATGGGTGCTACTAGTTTTCCGAAAAATGTCGATTAGGGCCTCAAAACGGCTCTAGAAGTTCAGGACCTGAAAAACTACCAAAAATAGTAAATTGTGCTACAAATAAGGAAACTCAAAAACTAAAAGAAACAATGGTGGGGGTCCAAGTTGAATAGGTGGGTGGCCACCAATATCCACCTGGATCATTCCTCCCCCCTTAGGAACAAATGGTCCCCATTGCATGGAGTTCCTCCATGAGATGAGGAAACCTCTGCTAAACTTGGTCCCTGGTGAGCCACTTGCCCTGGTGAAGGAGTTGGCCTGCTTTGACAACTCAATATAGTTTGATCCTTTGTTGTCAGTTGTTATTGATTTGTGTGTCCATGATCCAATCAATTGTGGCTTGTTCCATGCAATCTAGATTTAACTCTGTAGGTGTGAGTTGTTTTGTAATGTCTGATGTGTCTAGCAATGGTGGGAAGTATGGTCGAAGGTAGTCCACATTGAACATTGGGTGCAGGCCAAGGAATGGGGGAAGGTTGAGCTTAAATTCATTGTCTCCCACAACCCTGGTAATGGTGTGAGGACAATATCGGAGTGGTTTGTGTTTCCGATAGGCTCTGGCGTTCCTTTTGCAAATGCAACCAGACTTTGTCACCCACCTAAAACTTGTGTGTCACTCGATGTTAATCATGTCGTTGCTTGTACTTGGCATTTTATTTCTCCAGAATGTCATGGACATGCTGGCAGATATGTTAGATGTGCTCAATGAATTTGTTTTCCTTATCGGTTTTAGACTGGACATGAGCTGAATCTACCAGAGTAGCTGCAAATGGCATGGCCACATCAATGGGACATAGTGGTTGGAATCCCAAGCCCACCTGAAAAGGGTTGTGGCCATTCGAGCTCTAGAGAGCCCGATTAGAGTTATGTTGTACATATGGGAGGATCTCATCCCATGTATGTGGATGCTTTAAGTTGTACATGCGTAGAATGTGTACGATCATCTTATTGACGACCTCTGTCTGGCCATCAGTTTGGGGATGGAAACCTGTGGACTTAGTGAGCTTGGTGTCTAGAATCAACCAGAGACTAGACCAAAATGTACTAAGGAACTTGCTATCCCAATCTGAGATGATATACTATGGGATCCCAAAGTGTATCCAAACTCATTCAAAGAAGAGTTTAGCAGTGGCTTCCGTTGTGATATTCTTCTTGCAGGTCGCCATAATGACCATCTTCGAGAATCTGTCAACGACACAAAAAACAAAGTCGTTTCCATGCTCAATATAAGGAAGGCCCAACATGTAATCCATGGAGATGGATTCCCAAGGTCGACTAAGGGTAGGCAACAGAGTATAGAGGCCTTCCTACTTGATGGTCAATTTGGAAATGACACAAGCAGTGTAGGATTTGATGTACTTCCTGACATCATGTCGAAGATTAGGCCAATAGAAATACTTCTGCAGTACTGCCATTGTTTTCTTGGCCCCCAAATGCCCAGCAGCCCGACTGTAGTGTGCTTCCCAAATCATCTTAGAACGCTCACATGAAGGAACACAAAGGTGTCCCAAGTGGCATAATAGGGCATCCTAGAGGTGAAAATATGGAACATTCTGACCCTCCAAGAGCGTCTAGTATGTGTGGCCAAATTCTGGGTCGCTTTTGTAGAGAAATGGCCAATCAGAAGTCTCGTGCCCACAAGAATTGAGCACGGTGGTTAACGCCATGATCGGTGGTTGGCTGAGGCAATCTGCGACATTATTGGTGTTTCCCTTCTTATACTTGATATTCAAGTGGAACTGTTGTAGGTATGTGGACCACTTCTAATGGCGATCATTCTACAACTTCTCTTGCGTCTATATGAACTGTAGAGGCCAGTGGTCTGTGTGGATGACTGTTTCCTTCCCCAAAATGTAATGCTTCTATTGTTAGAAGGCCTGCACAATGGAATACATCTCTTTTTCATAAGTGGTATACTTCCGGACTATGTTTGAAAATGTCTCACTGTGATATGCCACTGGATGCCCCTACTGAGTAAGGACTGCCCCAATAGCATAGTCAGGGGCATCTGCCTCGATCTCAAATGGTTGTTGCAAGTCTGGTAATGTGAGGACTGATGCAGAGCAAAGGCGATGTTTCAACTCTTTGAATGCCTTCTATTGAGATTCAAACCAAAAGAATTTTGATTTCACTCCTCCCTTGGTGACTTGACTCAAGGGCCAACTAATATGAGAGAATCCCAACACGAACCTATGGTAGAAATTGGCAAGACCTAGAAAGATGCGGAGCTCGGTCAGAGTGGTTTGGAGCTGGCCAATCCCGAATGACTTGGATCTTGGCTGGATCCACATGCACCCCTCGTTCATCATAAATGTATCCTAGATATTGAAATTGGGTCATGCAAAAATTACATTTCTCCAAATTGTCACATAGCTTGTGTTGCCACAGTGTTTGGAGAACCTGTCAGATGTGGTGGAGGTGCTCTTCCCAACTCTGGTTGAATATCAAGATGTCATCCAAGTGTACCACTACAAATGAGTTGGTGAATGGCCGCAAGACATCATCCATCAGCCTCATGAAGGTTATAGGAGCATTCGTCAACCCGAAAGGCATAACCAACCATTCGAAAAGGTCCTCCTTGGCTTTGAAGACAATCTTCCACACATCGGAGGGTTCGATTGGTAGCTGGTGATATCCTGATTTCAAGTTGATCTTTATGAAATATTTTGCCTACTTCAGTTGGTCCAGAAGGGCATCAATCCATGGGATCGGGTACCTATTCCGAACAATGATCTTCTTTAGCTCCTGATAGTCAATACAGAGTCTCCAAGTCCCATCCTTCTTCTGTACCAACATGATCAGGCTCCCAAAAGGCGATGAACGTAGCCAGATGTGACCTTTCTCTAGCAGATCCTGAATCTGCCTCTTGATTTCACCATTCTCCATAACAAAGCATTAATAGATTGGTCCATTGGGCAGCGAAGCACTTGGGGTCAGATCGATGGAGTGCTTGACCTAACAGTGCAGAGGCACCCTTGCAGGGGAGGTGAAGATGTCATCGTACTCCTCCATGACCTTGTCCATCTGTTGTTGTCGTGTGAAGGGTAATTGTCTGGAGGTCGTGGCCACTATCTTCTTCTTTCCCCGAGGGCGTATGATTAGGAAAACAAATTTCCCGGTTTTGGAAATGAGCTTACTGCATTGTTTTGCAATAACCAAAGAGATGGCAGTAGGCGGTGCTACCTCCGGTATCCTATACAACTTATTTCCCAAAGTAACAGTAACAACATGAGGCCTTAGCTCTACACATCATGTTGCTTCTGTAAGTATGGTTGGCCTAATAATACATCAAAAACATCAAGGGGAGCAACGTCATATAATACCTCATCCATGAAGGGCTTGATGTTGTATGGAAGGCAGCAATACTGGCTCACACAAAGATCCCATCCTTGGTGAAGCCAGCTGATGGTGTATGGTTGTGGATGTGTTGTGGTCAGTAAGCCCAGTTTCTTCACAACCTCTACTAAAATGAGGTTCTTTTGGCTTCCGCTATCGAAAATGAATTGTAGAGGGGAACTCTTTACCCACATATAGGAGTGGAAGAAGTTCTCCTCCTCCTCTGGATCTTCAGGTTCCTCCTCCTAGATCTTCGTGGTGGCAACGATGGCCTTGGCTATGCATTGATAATTTGCTTCCCTTTGTCATTCCCCTTTTCGGGTTTTGACTCAGAGTCAAAACATGCATCTAATTTCGAAGCCTTTAGCTCAGCCACCAGTGACTACTTGCCCCGACACTCACTTGTGTTGTGAGTGGAGCTCTTATGGAACTCACACCACTTTCCTGTGTCCTTCTTCAACTTCGAGGTGATGTTCTTTGCTTGCGGATTTTGTGGGTTTTCCTGGGTGGCCCGACCTTGACTTTGTCCTTTGTTCTGTGGTTTGGGGGCACCTTTCCCTTACTTCAGATTCGCAGATCCAAAGTCTCGCTTCCTCTATTTAAAATTTTGCTCGATCTTGACAGCATATCGGTATGCCATGCCAAGCAAGGAGATGTCCAAAAACTCTATCTCATCCTGGATGTACCTATGTAGGTGTTGTGGCCACCAACAACCCCCCTCTTTGTTTGATATTAGCAATAACACCAAGCAAATGGGGACCCTTAATAAAAAATCCAGACAAACATTTTATGAAAATTTTTGTATTCGACTCCTTAAAACTTTATCGCATCACGAAAAGAGAATGAAATGTTTTCTTATGAGCATAATAAATTGCGAAGAAGAAACGCGAAATTCATCGCATCACATTCATTATGAAGTGCTCTTAAATAAAAAACTTAAGAAATCTCCGACGGCCGATATGCGAAGTCACATATCGCAACATCGCGTAAGTAGCACACAATGACTGAATGACTAAATGTGATCTGCGATGCTGCGATCTACGATAAATGCGATTTGCGAAAATTCGCGATCATGATTTTTTGCAATGACACATCTTGACGACGCGATCCGCGATGCTGCGATGCGAGTCGCAGAAATCACCCATCGCGAATTTTCCTCGGCGCAGTTTTCAAGGAAAGTTGTCCATTAACCAAAATTGAGCGCGTGCCTTAAAAGAAATTAATGATTGTACGCCAAAGTATTCATGAAGGACAGTTTTGTGTTTTTCAAAGAGTCAATTCGCTATGAGTGTCATAATTATGCATTCATAAGAACTTAAAGCTTTCATGTCAATTTTTATTATCATTACTCTTTTTCCTTTGCGTAAACTGTAAGACATGAAATAACATGAAGCAATGTGCAGGAAACATCTAAGAAAAAGGGGAAAGCGTCAATGCTCGGAGAATAGAGAAGAGATCCCTTCAGAAACGGATGTCGTATGCAATAGGACCACAGATTCCAGAGTATCACTCAATAGATGCTGATGTCAATAGGCCATCTAAAGCTCAGAGTCAAAAGCACACAAAAGCAACATGTTTAGAAAAGACCCTGAAGCTTATGCCTAGAAAAGCCCGGAAAAAAGAACGGAGTCAGTTTTCGATGTAGAAAATTGTTCAGAGAGTAAAGTCCCTAACTTATTCAGTCATTCGCAAGGCCGGAAACCGAAATAGCAAAAGCAGAATCAGTTTGAGAGAAATTTGAGTTATTACCAAGTATACACGCAGTGAATACACCAAATCAGAGGAAGATTCTCGAAAATATCTTCTAGTTTACCAGAAAGTGGTGCCAACGCTTGTTATTTCTATTTTTATAGCTCAAATGAAAGCGGAAGGCGACCAGCCGACTCTTCCCGGTCGAATGTTGCATGCTTGCAGCACTAAGGAGAAAATACAGAAATAGTTTAGAATTAGATTCAATTTTTAGAAATAGTTTTGCTTTATCGGAAGGGTGGTCATTTAAAAACCGTATCCTAAATTTATGTAATTAAGTTAATTAGCTAGCAGTATTTAAACCCTTCTCA
>APFE031673802.1:153148-172689 GCA_000404065.3 Pinus taeda | reverse complement strand
ATAAGCATATGCACATTATTTCCTAATTTTTAACCACAAATTCACTCAAAAAGCTTAGAATTAATAAAGATTGGAAAAACATAAATGTGGCCCAATGATAATGAAAGTGGGATGAATGTGGTGACATAGTAGTGAAATGGAGGTGATATAATGGACATAATAGTGAAAGTGTAATGGAAATGAATGACATTTTCAAGACTCAACAGAATGCTAGGAGGGTGTATCTTGAATGTTACTTACTTGCTAGAGGATGAAGACAACTAATCTTGAATTTTTTGAAGAAATGGCACTTTGTTTGGAGCTGGTGAGCAATTTCAGGCAAACGCGCAATGCACAACACAGGCGCACAGTGTAACACACAGGCGCTCCCTCCATAACATAGGTGCATAGCGTAACACTCAAGCGCGCCCTCCACAACACAGGGGCGCAACATAACCTCTGTTTTGCCAATTTCGCCTTTAAAACTTGAAAATATCTCCTTACCTGAGGTTGCTCGACAATGAAAAGAGAAAATGAGGTTTGAATTGATGTCTTGAGGGTTTAAATACTTTGTGGAATTTGATTTTGTTGATTCAAAACCCATTTGCTAATGTTTCAAATCGCTTTTGAAACATTGCATTAATGCCCCTTTACCTTGTCTTTTTTGCTTTGCAGATTGATCAATCGTTGGAGTAGGAACTTTTTGATTTGACATTTATTATTCAGTTGGCATGTGGAACTAAGTTGGTATCTTGAGAAGTAGCTACTTATTACATATAATTGACATAAAACTACATAAATAAAAAATAAAATAAAATTATATCTATGTTTTTTGAAATAAAATTATAATCTAGAATGAAACTCATACTTGAAATCAAAATTACAACTTTGGCAACCATATTTACATTTTTGAAAATCCTCTTTAAATGAAAAAGGGATATTATTGGTGTTCACTCTCATACTTTTGCTGGCCTTATGCAGTGAAATGGTGTTTTATTGGACCTTGGAAAAATGAAACCTAGAGACCTAATGGAAACCTTGAGTGAAGAAACTTCATGGTGACTTGACTGACATAAAGACATTATGAAATGAGCTTTCATAATTGATGTATGCTCAGTAAGACATGAAGGTGGGCCAACAAGTATGGTTTTTTTTTAGGGAGAATGAGGTTTTTGACTAAGGCTACCATCAGTGAGTAAATTTTTGAATGAGGACCTAGGTGGAATGACAAAATTTATGAGCGAGATCCTAATATGAATATGAAAATAGGAGTTTTGATCATTGATGGTAGTATGCAAATACTGACACTAACAGTACTCATTCTAAGTCTTGTCTTATCAACTTTCAACACATTATCTAGGTTTAAGACTAGATATTTTTATAATACCTTGGAGCTTCCATTCATTAATGGTAGTTTTCCTCACGACCAAAAATGGAGATACATAAATGTTTTCTTATCATCAAATACTATAGGTGAATCGACTCCATCTCATTCATTCCAACCTATCAGAATGTACTATGGTACCTTGGTCACTCATTGTCATCGATTGGTTAATGACATATACCAATGGATGATAATCTAGCTAACATTTCTCATTATTGACTTCAACACACTTATTTACATTATAAAAAGTTGTATCATACATTTCAAATGCGTGAATACTATATGGTTTCATATTATATACAAGAGTTGCAGCCTTTTGATTGTTGCGAATATAAAGGGAATATTGACTGTTCAAGTAAGTAGTTTAGTTTGTTTAAAAAAGAGAAGGTTCATGTAAAGTTGTAGTAAAAAATGTTTCAGCCTTGCAAAGAATTTTCTTGTTACAAATATTGACACAACTTCCCTTACTTGTTCACCTATACAATAATCTACTTTTCCCACTACATTTATATTTTTTAGAAGTTCAGTATTTCCTGATCAAAGTTAGCATTAGAAATATTATTCCACCTATCCATGGATGGTATTTAATCTTCCTACAATAGATTTTCAACCCAATTTCCTTGAGTTGATCTTCGGTAGACTTATTTCTATACCATGTAGCCAAACCTCTAGTGTTTGTCTCTCTTAAATCATCATGCATCAATAGAGGTAACTGGGTAAGAAATCTCTATTTTTATGTAGTCACCTAACTTGGGAATTCATGCACATTGAACTCTTGAAGCTCTTTTCATTCATTTCTTCATCTTTTCATATTCCATCTAACTTTATTTTTCTATTATGTCCACCATCATTTTTCTTTTCCACTTTACATTGTTAAACTTTGAAGAATCTTAAGGGTAAAATAGAACCATTCGATTTAAGTTTTGTATCACATATTTGAATGACAAATTTCATAGTAAAAGCATAATTCCAATATTCCCTATATTGTTTTAGATATACATCACTAGGAACAAGTAAAATCCTCATTTCTAACCTTTAGAGTGCAGATGTCAATTCATGTTCACTCTTTCCTTTCCCAAATAAAATAAAAACAAATAAAACAATGTATAGATAGATAATAGAAAATGGAAAAGAATATTATATATATATATATATAATATATTATATTATAATTATTATATATATATATATATATATATATATACTATAATATTTATATTATATAATTTATTTATATTTATTATAATATAAAAATAAAAGGGGAAAGAATAAATCATATCATATAGGGGATTGAAGACTACAAGCACACATCATGATTCATGCAACATTTGTTAATTCATATCCTTGTTGCATGAGTAAATGCAAAGACTTGAGGTAGGGGCAGATGATAAGCCTTGGTTTCAACATATTGACAATGATCATTTAGCCTATTATCACTTGATTTATCATTCGTCTTCATTCACTTATCATCCACTTTAACCCATATTATGCAATTCCACTTCATAAGAGCTTAATGAGACATGTGAGCATTAAATTTGATTATTTCCCATGTTTTGATGGTTGCCTATAATATATTTTTTGGTTTCCTAATCACTTTCAAAGGTTCAACTATATTTGTGACATTTTCACGAAATCCAATAGTGGAATGACATCTTAAAAAATCGGAAGTGCCCCTTTATTCGCCCACCACCTTCAAAAAAATGTTGGGGATGATGTTGTTTAAATGGATCTAAAAATCACCAACCAAGGAATATATTTCTTGTCAATGCCATGGTCAACATGTTTTAAATATTCAAGCATCAATCAAGTTTTTTTTTTTTTTTTTTTTTTTTTTTTTTTTTTTTTTTTTTTTTTTTTTTTTTCAGATTGGATGTTCCACATCACGCATATTAATTCTGCAACCAAACAAACTCCCCTCCTTTATCATCAAGCCAATAGTGTGCAACCACTTGTGTCTTAACCAAGTAAATTCAAGAGGCATGATAATTGTGCAATTCACTTGTTTAGGGGATAGTTCTTATGGTTTCAATTCCTTCCTTTTGTGATTTTAAGACTACATACATAAATAAGATGAGACATCAACCTTTTGGGGCAAGATGATGGTTATTATTTCCTTGTAAATAAAATGTTTGATCAGTTAAGAAAAATTTGTGCAAGGATTGTGATATCACTCTATAACCTTGTATTCAATATTGAATTAAATAAATATTTTGATGTATACTTCCAAAACGCATTGTAACTTTCTCGTAGAATGTGGTAGAAAGGAATGGCCCTTCTCTTTATTATGCCATGCATGTTTTTCCTTTTATTTTTTGTAGGTAAATTTATCGTTAAATTTCATAGACTTAGATGTGCATTGTCATTTCATTAATATCTATTGTTTCTTGCCTAAAGTTTTCATTCAATTCATCATTTTCTTTCATTTACGTATGATTTTAATTTCTGGTGTAAATATTGGGTGTGTAAATGGAATTCTGATAGTGTGTATGTTTAATTTGTTAATAGGGATATTAATGTTGTTAACTTAGGAATATTGAGAAAAATATAAAGATCTAGGACTTTAATCTACAACCATAAGATCTTTTGGATGTGGTTTGGCATTAGAATTTCCATTTGATTGAGTTTAACACTATAGTTTTTTAAAGCTATTTAAATTAGTCAAGTCACGGAGTAAGCTAATGTTGCATAACATTATTGAATTATTTATGATTTAGGAAAAATGATTGTAACTGATTGTTAAGAACATCGCATATGCTTACACTTGACTTCGATTTCTATAAATGATTTATCAATAAAAATGCTTTTGAATGTAGTAGGAATAGCTTATAGTTTTCTTACCTAATGTCACATATACTTCTCCAACACCTCATAATCTAACCAATAATCATATTAATAAATTGAAGTTCATCAATTTAAAGAGATTCAATTTCTTGAAAATAGCCCTATTGAGGTATGAAAACCTTTAGGCTCTTTATATGAAAAGATTTATGATGTTTATACCTATTACCCTGAGAATAAAATCCATTAACTTTATCATAAATACTTTTAAAGAATTGAGTACCTTCTTGCAGAATTTAAAAACATATGATGAGAATATCAGTTATTGTTGTAAATATTATAAGAAAATCGACAAATCCCTCATTATTAAAGTTGAATATAAATTTCCTTGAGCCTTTGATATGTTCATACAAACTATGAATAGGCCCATTGAAATGTCTATGGTCTATGAAACCTACTTTTGAATATTTTTGCAAAGGGTTGACTTGTGTGTAAGTTATAGGATAGGTTTATTTCATCAAGTCAATTGTTCATTTAGAAATCTCATTTGGCAAATAGTAACAAAAAAATATTAAGATTACCATGACAATACCAAAATTCATGTTTATAGTACTTTGAAGCAAACTTCTAATGATGCTCTTGCAAACGCTTCAAAGAAGAAACTATGGAAACATTGCAAGAATTGTGGAAAAACCAATATGACCGAAGATTGGATCATTATATTATTTTTCATCCATATTTATGATTTTAGAGTTTTTACTAGATAGTTCAAGAGGAAAAAATGATAGAAGAAGTGGTGTTGATCCATCTGAAATAAAAGGAAGAAAATGTGAGAAGCTAGAATCCAAAATCATTTCCTTAAGAAAGGAAATAGAGAAAACAACTAATCAGTTGAATAGAAGCTTGAAGTTCACAAAGAGTATTGAAATGTCAAATAATGTTCTCAATTTCCAAAGGTCACCATTCATCAAGACAAGTCTTGGCCACAACGAAAAAAAAGAGACCCAATGGAGGTGAAATAATTGAGTTCACAAATCCATCATACAAGGAAAATGAAGAAAATTCTAAAAGATATCCTAATATTCTTAAAGGTTCCATCAACAATGAAAGCAGTGGTAGGAAAGGAAATGTGAATCTACAAAAGATTGATTCTTCTCAAAAGAACAACAAGAATGAGTTTATAAGAGTTGTTCCACCAAGAAGGAATTTTACAACCTAATACTAAAATATCTTCCTTATCTATTTCTTTTATTGCAATAATTTTGGTCATCAAGCAATAGGTTGTAGAGCTTATGCAACAAGTGATCATGTGGTACATAGAAATAGAGGATCTTTTAAGACCTCAAAGAATGATTATGTGAGAAAAAACACCAAAAATTTTCATGGGTTTCTTAATACAAACTGAAATTCATTTTCTCCCCTACTTTATTAGAATATTGAATATTATAAGTGTAATAACTATGGGCACATATAACGTGATTGTAGAAACAATATAATAGAGTAGTGTAAACAAAACATGGAAGAATGTGTTCTTACCAAGCATAGAGAATAATACAAGAATATATGGGAAAGGAAGTCAGAAGAATAGAAGAAGGAAGAGTGTGGACTTGTATTGTATGCTAAAAACATATGAATCCAATGGTTCATTGGCAGTGGATGTTCAAAACACATGACAAGGGATCTGAACAAATTTCTCATCCTAAATGAAGAAAAACGAGGCAACATTACCATTGGGGATTATTCTTTTGCAAGGATAGTTGGAAAACGTATGGTTTGTCTGATGATTGAAAGAATAAAACACTGAATGTATTTTATGTTAAAAGGTTAAAACATTATCTTATAAGTGTCAATAAAATTTGTGATCAAGGTTACAACCTCACATTTCATTCTAAATTATATGAGACAAGGAAAGCAGGTTTAGGACGATTAGTGGAAAATGTAAATATGACCCTAAGCAATGTATACGTCGTTGATTAAGTCAAAGGAAAAAAATGTTGTATAAGACAAGTAGACAAAAGATAGTTATGACATAGAAGGATGGGTCATATAAACATTGAAAATCTAGTACAACTCAACAAGACATCAACAATAAGAGATATGCCAAGGATCTCAAAGACTATGGACATGATTTGCAAGCCATGTCAGTATATGATGCATGTGAGAGTTAGTTTCGAAACAAAGGAGTACTCAACATTAAAGCCACTGGAACTTGTACACATAGACCTCTGGGGTTTGGCAAGGACAAAATATTTGAAAGGTGATAGTTAGTTTATGTTTCTTATTGATGATTACACAAGAATGAAATAGGTTACATTTATTAAATAAAAATAAAAAACATCTGAGAACTTTAAATCTTTTAGAGCCCTATTTGAAAATGATATTGATTTAACAATATAGTGCTCGATATAAAATAGAGGAGGTTAGTTTACCTTTAATGGACTCTATGATAATTATGGAATAAAGTGACATTATTTTGGCAGCAAGGACTCCATAGCAAAACGGAGTTGTATAAAGAAAGAATATAGCTTTATAGGAAATCAATAGAACAATGATGAATGAAGCCAAACTACTAGAACACTTTTGGGGAGAAAAAGTCATCTTAACAGTCTATATTTGAATCGAGAAAAAATTAGAGTGAACATTAGCAATAAACCTTATGAATTATGGAAAGGTATACCATTAAAATTCAAATACTTCAAAGTATTCAGGAGAAAGTGATATATAAATACAAATAAAGATAATTTAGGCAAGTTTAGTTCTAGAACAAATGAAAGTATATTTATTGGCTATGCATCAGGAAACAAGGCATAGAAATGTTACATCAAAAGGACACACAAGGTGGTAAAAGTATTGATGTAAGAGTGGATGAAGCAATAACTCAAAAGGAAAATTCATAAACAGATGGAGGTCCAAAGAAGGAAATATATGGAGAATGAGAAAATAAAGAAAAATAAAAAGAAAAAATGAATAGGGAACAATAAATAGAACACCAATATCCAAAGACATGATCTACACTTGTCCAAAAGTGTTATGTTTGGTGATATAGATACAAGAGTTCATACTAGAAGAATGATTGCTAAGTACATAAAAACAAGAAAAATTTATTTTGCTATCTGAAAAAGAGCTCAATAACTTTACACAATTTTGCAAAGATAAGAATTAGGTTAATTTTATGGAAGAAGAAATAAATCAGTTTGAGATGAATGAGACATGGAAACTTCTACCCATGCCAAAACATAAGAATGTGATTGGCACCAAATGGGTCTTCAGAAACAAGTTGAATGAAGATGGAAAAGTAGTAAGAAATAAAGAAAAATAACTTTACACAATTTAGTGAAGATAAGAATTGGGTTAATTCTATGGAAGAAGAAACGAATTAGTTTGAGAAGAATGAGACATGGAAAATTCCACCCATGCCAAAAGAAAATAATGTGATTGGTACCAAATGGGTCTTCATAAACATGTTGAATGAATATCGATTAGTAGTAATAAATAAAGACAAATTTGGTCTATGTGTTGATTTGTCTATTGCAATAGATACAAGCAAAATATTTCTAAAAATTGATAATTACTTCTAATGGAGTTGCTTTTCTTTAATTTTTTCTAGTATATCATTAAGAAATTATACTTCAAAAATTAAACCACATAAAAATAGTAGGAAAGTAAATAGCATAGTGCACAAAGAGAGCACAACATTTACCCTAAGAAAACCCACTTGGGGGAAAAACCGAACAACCTTTTCAATAGAGAAAATTTTCTTTTCAACAAGAGACACACCTATACTTCTAGTCATCAAGTAGGTAAAACTGACCTTCAAAAAATCTATGGTCAAACCTAGTCAACACCCTCCAAGTCAAACCTCCAATCTGATCTAGAAATTCAACCTCCCAGTAATTGTTAAGAAACCTAGAAATGAGGCCCTGCAACTGCCCATAAAATTCCAGCCTTGTCATTGCAACTACCTAGAAAAATATGTGAACTGTGGAGAGAGAGAGATCCTCCACACATGTGAGTTAGATAGAGAAAAAAATAGGTAAATTCATCCTTATTTTTCATCCTCCTAGTCCTTATTTTCCTTTGCTTGGATGCCCAAAAGATTCTTGCTTGAGAGAGATAAAATTGTTGCCTTGTGGAGGAGGTATAATTGTCTATATATAGTGATCTACTAGGTTGAATGGGTGTCTCTTCTTCCTGGGCTGACTTGACTTGGAGGGATATTGACTTGAATAGTCATGGAGCCAAAAATTCAATTTCGAAAATTCAAACTTTTCTCTTTTAAATGTCGATAAGGTCCTGACTCAAAAATATTTTTTTCTTTTGAATCTAGCATGAAGAACATGCTTTATATTAATCAATATAAATACATCAAGTTCCAAAATATACATTATGAAGACCGAACATAGTTGCAAAATTTAGCACTCCCTCTTAACTATGGAGATATCATAATGATTGTATTAGATGTTCTTAAGTTAACAAATTTATCTATATAAAGGTTATAACAAGCCATCATTAGCATCATCATTAACTTAGTCAACAACTTTGATGTAAGGTAATTCATCATCCACAACTGGTCAGTACCACTAACCCATAATTATGGTCATTACTCCTGACACATGGCATAAAATTTATCATCAACTAGTCATCATAACCATATTCAATACCACTAATACATTATCTTGGTCGATACTCCTGACCTAGACTAGTCTAGGTTCACCATCCTGGTCAATTTCTTTGACTCATGGTGAAACTATGAAGGCCGCGCTCTACATAAGAAACTGGCCCCAATGTTAAATTATGTTCTTATTCTATTTGGAGAGACTAGGCCTAATGTTGAAAGACATGCACTCAACTGAGTGATCTTGGACTTCTAGGACCATTCTCCCCAATTGGTCAACATCTTTGACATAGGGAGAATGGTTGTCCTCTACTAGACCATTCTCCCCAACTATTCAACATATTTGACATAGGGAGAATGATTTTCCATGATTCTATCATATCAACACTCCCTTGCAATGAGAGGGGTAATTCCCAAGTATTTCCTTGAAGTATATGAACTTCGCTCTAGACAAAGGCTTTATCAAAATATCAATTATCTATTCATAAGTGGAGATGTACTTGAGCATTATCAATCCCTTTGCACCATGTCATGTATGTAGTGGTATTTTATTTAGATTTTATTTTACCTATCATGGAATATGGGGTTCCCTCAAAGCTTCACACAAATTTTATTGTCACAATATATCATGGTGAGTTCCAACTCCTAGTAAAAAAATCCTACAGACAACTTCGGAAGCCACATTGCTTCATTGCAAGCTTCATTGGACGTGACATACTCTGCTTCTGTAGTACTGTGTGTGATATATGTATGCTTCCTTCTTATCCAAGAAGTCATGGTAGATCTCAAACTGAAGAATCTTCTTGAAGTAATCTTCATGTCATCTACACTCCTTGCCTAGTCATAATGTTTATATCCCTACAATTGTATATCGTTGTTCAAGACACATCTCAAACCATAATTTACAACACCACATAGACATCTCATTATGTGATTTTCTACAATCTAATTCCCATGTCTCAATTCCACCTAGAACTAGCTCAACATGTTTACTACAAAGAAAATGTTCAGTGTAGTATTAACTAAATATATCAATGAGCCAATGAATTTCTAGTACATGGTTTTTCTTCCAAATTAGATTCAAAGTCAACTTCTTCAAATTAGTCACTATGGGAGTTTCCATGGTTTTAAATTCCATCATTCCAAACTTCTGAAGGGTATCAATAGCTTACTTTCCTTGACCAAGGAAAATCTCACTAGGCTTCTACCATACTTCTAGACCCAAATAGTCATGCATCCATCCAAGATCCTTCATGTCAAACTCAAAGGCCAACCACCACATACACTGAAGAATGAGAGGCTCAACACCAATGAGAAATAAATCATCACCATATAGTAATAACATCACAAGCAATCTTCACAACCTTGAAATATAGGTTTGGATCAGCATCACTCTTAGAGATCCAAGTTTCATCATGTAGATATGAATTCGAGCATACCAATCTCTTGGAGCTTTCTTGAGTCCATACAAGGATTTCTTCAACCAGCAAATGTGAGACTCCTTCCCATGTACCTCAAAACCTTGAGGTTTCCCTATGTACACCTCTTCCTCAATTACACCATCGGGGAAAGTAGTCCTTACATCTATCTAATGTAAAATCCAACCCAAAGAAGCAACATGAGAAATAACAGATCTAATAGAGGTGTACCTGGAAGCTGGAGCAAAGGTCACATCATATTCCTCTCCCTCTTTCTAGGAGAACCCTCTAGCAAAACAATGTTCCTTGTATTTGTCAATACTTCCATATGTTACATGCATGATCTTATGTAGTCATTTGGAAGTCACCATTTACTTCCTTTTAGGTCTTGGAACAATCTCCCATGCATCATTCTTCATGATGGATTAGTATTCTTCAATCATAGAACCCTTCCATACTTCTTGGCCAACTCCTTCTTCATAAGTGGAAGGCTTTACATCAATGAGATTAGTCATAAGAGCTACATAACTAGAGGACATTATAGGTTTCTTACTTTATTTGTATGTTCCATGTGTAGTTGCATTTCATTCTGCTTCTTCCAAGGTAGATCTAAGCCATGCTGGTCTTTTCCTGATCTCGGGAACAACAACTGGTTCTACAGGTTCACAAGGCCCTTCTGGATCTTCAGGATGTTTTGTAGAACCTGAAACTTGTTTTTTAGAAGGCTCATTTTCTTCTTTAGTATTGGAGTCCATGGAAACTTCTTTAGACTTCTAATAAGAAATATTCTCATCAAAGGTAACATCCCAATTGACCTCAACCTTTTTCTTCTCTAAAATGTAGATTCTATAATTCTTTGATGATTCACTATAACAAAAAAATATTCCTTTATTTCATAAAGGTTATAGATTCTTCCTCTTATCCTTAAGAATATGAATGTAAACTGGGTAGCCAAAGATTCTCAAATTCCCAACCTTTGGCTTTTGTCTAGTGAATTCTTCTTCATGAGTCATATATTCCTGAACTCAACGAGGGCTTCTATTATGAATTTATAAAACTATTAAGGATGATTATCCCCATAAGAACATAAGCAAATATCGATCATGCATCATAGCCTTGATAGATTCTTCAATGGATGTGTTATTTTTTTCTGCCACTCCATTTTGTTGAGAATTATAGGGTACAATCATCTCCCTCTTAATCCTAGATTCTTTAAATAAGGCAGCAAGTTCTTTTGAAGTGTATTCTCGTCCATTATCAACTATTAAAATCTTGGTCTTATTTATTATCAAGTTATCTACATCAGCCTTGAATTCTTGAAACTTGGTGAAGACTTCATCCTTGGTCTTCATGAGATAGATCCATGTCATATAAGAGAATTCATCAATAAAAGTTACATAGTATAAAGAACCTCCAAGTGATCTCACTAAAACAGAACCATATACATCAGAATGAATCATATCCAATTTTTTTGTGGATCTACTATCACTTCTTGGAAATCACCTCCTAACATTCTTTCAAAGTGTAAAACATTTACATACATCTTCATGTTCTATTTTCAATTCGGGAATACCAAAAACAATTTGACTTAAAGTAGGAAAGGCTCTATAATGAAGGTGAGCATATCTCATATGCCATAGTTCACATGGATTGATGAAATTTCATCATGTATTAAAGCTTGAGCTAGTTGGTCCACGAGTTTATACAATATTCCTTCCCAAATTCAAATAACTCTAGCATCATCTATACTAGATCCCTTGGGCCATACAAGTACTTTGTCATCAACAAATGCTACTCTATATTCTTTATCTTCCAAACATGAAATAGATACTATTTTTTTACAAACCTAGAACATATGGAACATTGCTTAGATGAACATTGTTACTAGATTCGATCTCAATGAATGTCTTTCCAATTCTTTTGACTATATAGTTATGGTTGTCTCCAAGCTCTACCCTTTGTGATAATATTATTTCCATCATGCTAGTTATATTTCTAGGATCTCCTATCATATATCTTGAAGCACCACTATCTACCAACCACTTATCATTTTCATCTACAATAAAACCTCTTAAAGCGGAGAATTAAAAGAAATGTTTGGCACCTATGGATTTTGTTGGATGCTCATTAATGTCTACTATTGAAGCATTTTGATTTCCTTTCCTCTTTCTACAATTTTATCCTTCAATACATTGGCTCATGTAGTGACCAAAAATGTGACAACAATATCATTGTATATTTGACATATTTTTCTTTCTTGTGGAGAAGGTATTCGTTTTGGTTTTCTATTTTTGAAACAAAACTTATTCTTTCCTCCATTCTTCTTCTTGAAATGTGCTACAAATTCTTGAGATTATTCTTCCTTTTTATCTCTTGATATAAGCCTTAATTCTTCTTGAGAACAAGAATTCCATAGTTATTCAAAAGTGGGAACTTTCTTCCTGCTACTTATACCAGCTACAAACACATCAAATGATCTAGTAGTCCATTTAGTGTTGTAATCACAAGTTCCTTCTTATATATGACTTCATCAATTTCTTGAAGTTGATATCTTAGTTGAGATATTCATACAAAATATGAGGCCACAATGTCATCATCGCATCACAAAGCTCATTCTTCAGAGCCATAACTTGACCAATGTTGTTGATTGTAAACAGATTAGTATACATTGAATTTGAAGTTTCAAGCTTTGAAATATAGTAGATGTGGTGATCTCTAATGGAATAAACAATAAGGCTTTTTGTAATGATTCCATCCTCCTTGAACTTTTCTTTTCCTGCAGTATTTGTTGGTTCAACAACCTGTCCCTTCACAACATCGAAGACTTTTTTCTTTACAAGAATAAGGTCAATCCTAGATTTCCAAGCTCTAAAATTTGAAGCCCCTTCTAACTTGTTCTTTGTCTTCGTAGAGGAATCCATGGATGCATATCAACAATCAAGAAGGTATAAATAATAGTGATCTCAATGTAGATTTCTTTAGGAGTGATCTCAACATCATTTAATCCTTCACCAAAGCTCTAATACCATGTTGATTTTTATAGTGCAATAGATACAAGCACAATATTTATAAAAGCTGATAATCACTTCTAACAATGTTTCCCTTATTTTAATATTTCTGATATATCATTAAGAAATTATACTTTATAAATTCAACCATATAAAATTAGTAGGATAGTAAAGATAGAATGCAAAAATAGAGCACAATATTTACCTTGGGAAAACCCACTTGGGGGAAAACCCAACTACCTTTCAATAGAGAAAGAATTATTTTCAATAAGAGACACAACTAGAATTATAGACAACGACTAAGTCAAATTAACCTTTAACAAACCTATGGTCAAACCTAGTCAACACTCTCCAAGTCAAGCCTCCAATCTGATCCAAAAATTCAACCTTTTCTTTTGCCATAGGTCAAAATTCAACCTCCCAGCAATTATCTAGAAACCCAGAAATTCAGCCTTGCAACTACAACTACCCAGAAAAATATGTGAATTGGAGAGAGATATATCCTCCACACATGCGAGCTATATATATAGAAAAAGAGATGAAATTATCCTTTATTTTCATCCTCATAGTCCTTGTTCTTCGCTTAGATGCCCAAAAGATTCTTGCTAGAGAGAGATTGAATTTCTACCTTATGGAGGAGGTCAAACTTTCTATATATAGTGATCTTCTAGTTGAATTGGTGTCTCTTATACCTAGGATGAATTGACTTGGAGGGAGGCCGACTTGACTAGTTTTGGAGCCAAAAAAAATCAAATTTTTCTTTTTTAAATCCCATAAGGATACGACTCAATTTTTTTTTCTTTTGACTCTAGCATGAAGAAGATTCTTTACATTAATCAATATAAATACATAAACGACCCAAATATATATTATAAATACCGGCCGTAGTTAAAAAATTCAACACTATGAAGGGTATAATTAAGGTGGGAGTATTAAATTTGAAGAAGCATTTTCTCCAGTTGCAACAATATAAGCAGTTAGAATGTTTTTGGAATTTGCATGTTTCAAGAAATTCAAAGACTATCAAATGGATTCCAAGTTAGCCTTTCTAAATGGAATTCTAGAAGAGGTATATATTGATCAACCAGAAGGATTTCAATAGTCATAAAATGAATATCATGTATGTAGACTAAAGAAAGAACTCTATGGACTAAAGAAATCTCCCAAAGTTTGATATTCAAGACTTAACAAATACCTACAACAACTAGGTTTCAAAAGAAGAGTTATGGACAATAATATTTACAGCAAAATAGAAAATGAAAATCCACTAATCATTGTATTTTATGTGGATGATATCATTTTTGTAATTAAAACTAACAAAATGAGCCAAAAGTTTGCAAAATAAATGAAAAAAATGAGATGTCCATGCTTGAAGAATTTTCATTCTTTTTAGGTTTGTACATTTTTGAATCGAATAATGACATATTCATTTCTTAGACTAAATGAATTTAGGAGATGTTCAAGAAATTTAGAATGGAAGACTATGGACTTAACAATACACCCATGATCACAAGATGTAATTTGAGAAAATATGATAAATCCCAAGAATAAAATCAAACATTTTATAGGTCAATTGTTAGTAGCTCATTATATGTGACAACATCCAAGCTAGACATCATGCAAGTAGTAGGATTGGCTGCAAGATTTAAATCTACACCAAAGGGGACACATGAGCAAGTAGCAAAAATAATATTAAATATATAAAAGGCACATTAGGCTATGGCTTGTGGCATTTAGGAAGTAAGGACTTAACTCTAATAATGCATACACATGTAGATTGGGTAAGAAGTAATGATTACAAGAAAAGTATAAGTGGAGGAGAATTCTTTCTAGGAAATTGTCTAGCATCACGATTGAGAAAGAAGAAAGCTTAAATCTCTCTATTGATGGTAGAAGTTGAATATATTGCATCACTAGTATGTTGTGAACATGTTCTCTCGATGAAGCAGACACTAAAGGATACCAAGGTATACTATTATCAACCAATATCAATCATCTATGACAACTCAAATATAATAATCATTTAAAACGATCATGTTATGCACTCAATTATGAAGCATATTCCCATTAAATACCACTTCCTAAGAGAACAACTAGCTAAACAAAGTGTAAAATTTGGAAACATTGCCACTAAGGAACATGCTGTAATTTTTTTTAAGAAGCCTCTTCCTAGAGAAACATTTGAATATCTACAACAAAATATGGGAGTGATATCCTTCTCATCTCATTAGTAAAGGAAAGAACAAGCTTAGGGTGAGAATCCCTTTGCTACTAATGTCAAAGAGGGAGAAGTTGTTGACAAAGGAATAATTATAAGCAGAAGGATAGTTACAAACAAAAGGAGTATTATCATATTATTGCAAAATTGACTAAGGGTTGTCATCAATGACAAAAGGGGAGATTACTGGAAATTGTCACCATTGATGTCAAACAAAAAGGGATACTATAGATGTCCGAGATGAATATTGCAATATGAAGATTGTTCAAAATATTGTTTGGATACCTAGCTTTCTTATTGGATACACTATATTTGAAGGTACTTTTATTCTAACGAACTAGCTTAAATGGAGAATGGGATATATTTTTGAAAATATTAATTTCAAACATTTACAACTATATATGGAACTTCCCCTAACTCCATAGGAATGAGCATATATGAAAGATTTTATTAGGTTGGCCCAACGAAAATGTATAGGTCAGCCCAACCTGACAATTTGGCCCATTAAGTGAATGTAGAAAAAATATAAATAAAGAATAGAAAAGTTCATTTTAAGGCCATCAAAGCAAGAAGAGATTTGACATGTGCAAGAAAAGCTGAGGAACACTCTTGGGGTTTTAAATGTGGAGTCAAAAAGTGATTTGTGGAGTGGATGAGGCATCTTGGAATTTTTGTTATAACTTTTCTTCTGGGATGTTTAATACCATGAAATTTTTAAGAGATAAAAAAGAGATATTAATGTACATGCGGTAAAACTTTTAGGAATTGGTTCCCTATAATTTTAGAGATATGCTTTAAGGAATTTAGGGTTCTTGAATTTTCCTAAAATATGCTTCAAACAAGGCAGTTTGGCATTTTTTCTATAACTTATTTTTTAGATGTTTTTTTATTGTGAAATATTTAGGAGATATAGGTGAGATATCTAGGTACATGCGATAAAAGTTTTAGAAAAACTATAATTTCCAAGATATGGTCTGTGGAAGTTAGGATTTATAAATAGTCTTGAAATCAACTTCAAACATGGTTGTTTAGAAGATGTTTTAGATTGTGAAATTTTAAGATACCTATGGAGACATATAGAAGTATCATAGTTAAAAATTTCAGAGCTTGTTCCTCTATATGTTTAGAGATATGCCTTGTGGAAGATATGATAATTAAATGGTCATGAAATCATTTTCAAATAGGTTAGTTTGGAAATTATGTTCTAACTTATTTTCTAGGACTTTTTAGACTGTGAAAATTCCAAATATCCGAGGAGACATACATAAGTGCCTTGTGTAAAAATTATAGAATCATATTTCCAAAACTAGATATGTGAAATGTTTTACAAGTTAATTCTTGGGAAGAGGTCAAACCAACAAGTTTTTGGAGAAGCAAACCTGGTGAAGATAGAAGAAATGAGAAAACTTGGTGAAGGCGGGAGTAGCAAGAAGACTTAGTGAAGTAGGTTGGTGCCTATAAATATTTGTAGCAACAGGAATTGTAGTCTACAGTAGTTTGGTGACTACGAATATTTTCAATGTTAAGTATTTGTGTCTCTAATAGGTTGGTTCCTATGAATATTTGCAGCAGTGGGGATTGGTGTCTCTAGTAGGTTGGTTCCTATAAAGAGTTATAAAACTATTTTTTGTGGTTTTCTCCCAAAATATTTTCAATGTAAATTTTGTGTTTGATGTTCTACAATTGATAAATACCATATGCATTATGTTCATATGATTCATGGATGTTTGAATACGTAAATTTTTTCTTATTTTGATTCAAACCCCTCTCAATGTAAGTGTGTGATCAACATAATGCAACCATGCTCATGTGCCTATGTTACTAAAACTAAAGTAGTACTTTGACAAAATTGACAATATTAAGGCCTAAGACTTACAACATTCCCATCCTCAATCAAATATGGATCCTAATTCTAATCTCCATTCTCTAGTAGTTATGGAAAGAATAAAATATTCACATATTTCGTAAGCAAGAAAGGAAATAATTTGGGAAAATTTCAACAAAATATTCATGAAATGATCCTCCTTTGCCACTAGCTAGATAATATTGGAAATCTCAGGAAAATGAGTCTAACATATTTTAGGATTTGAATTTTTTGGTGGGGAAGCATTTATTTCCTCTCAAATCTCCCCCTCCTCCCTTGGTCATTTGTAACACTTGGTTTCCACTTCTTGATAACTTCATCAACTCAACTTGATGGCACTTTCAAGGGTAACCCTAGCTTAGCCAACTTTATAAGTTTGTTTATAATTCATGGGGTGACATTGTCCTTCTATATTTAGGTTCCATTGGTTGCAATAGTAAAAACGATGCAAATCTCTTTTCCCTTGACTTTTGTCTCAAGTAAGCCTCATCTGTCAGCCTCCATAATTTGATAATCAAACTAGATTCCTAATTAATTAGTAGAATGATAAAAAATATTCTGATCCAGTTGGAT
The DNA here is from genome assembly GCA_000404065.3 of Pinus taeda. NCBI lineage: Eukaryota > Viridiplantae > Streptophyta > Pinopsida > Pinales > Pinaceae > Pinus > Pinus taeda. Next base: position 154,852 of record APFE031673802.1, on the reverse strand, counting down.
GTTGGTGGCCACCCACCTATCCCATTTGGACCCCCGCAACTATCTCTTTCAGTTTTTTCAGTTTCCATAATTGTAGCACAATTTACTATTTTTAGCAGTTTTTTCGGGTCCTGAACTTCCGGAGTTATTTTGAGGCCCTAAACGACGTTTTTTGGGAAATCTGGGGGCAACATGAGTCCATGGACCATGTTTCCCTTCCCAAAGTGGTAGTTCTCGGATAGATCTTTCTAACGAGCTATCATACGTGTCAAACGGAGATTGTATGCCAAATTTACGACCCCGGGAAATTGATGTACCAATTTGCCCAAAACGGGGCCCACAATTTGGCGTTTCATCTTCTAGGGTTAGGTTTTGGAATGTGAAGGGTTTTCGATTGTTTCTCAACAATAAATAGGCCTTCGAGCCTCATTGTAACACAGTTCAGAATAATTCAGAGGCATGTAGCCACCACATCTCTTCTCAGAGATAAGCTACCATCACACTAGCTGGTTTATTTCCATTTCTGGTTGTAAGAATATTTTGATATTTTCCATTAATGAAATGAAGCATTGTTTCTGCTACATCTTTGTGTATATGGTTATCTCTGTATTTTATTGCGTTCCTGTTTAAATCCGGATCAATCCTTCTCCTTCTTTTTCTTTTCCTTACTCACTAAGGCTAGATTTTCTTCATCATCATGCTTTGATGAAGACCCATCTCTGGTGCTTCTCCTTATCTCCTCTTGCATCAGATTTGACCACAATCGTTCCCAATCTGGAAATTTCTCTCTTCCATTTACCGAGCCTTGGTAGTTATTTTAGCTCTTAGAAAGACCAAGGAAAGCAAGAATCACCATATCATCATCGACTATCGTGATTCCTACACTTCCAAGCTCATCCTTACAGGTGGTGAGCTTGTTCAGCTCTGTAGGGATCGTGTCGCCCTTTTCGCACTTGATTTTTTGAAGCTTATCTTTCAGCACCAACTTCCTCTGATCGTTGTTGAGTCTTGAAAATGTCATTCATTTCCATTACACTTTAACTATTATGTCCATTATATCACCTCCATTTCACTACTATGTCACCACATTCATCCCACTTTCATTATCATTGGATCACATTTATGTTTTTCCAAGCTTTATTAATTTTAAGCCTTTTAAGTGAATTTGTGGTTAAAAATTAGGAAATAATGTGCATATGCTTATACCTAACAAATGGGTTGAGATTGTTGACATGTGTAGGTTGAAAGGAAGTTTCTAGAAGACCCTTATGTGGCACTCTAACGCCAAATTCGAATTTGAGTGGAAAGAATCATGGGATCATGAGGATAAGTGTCACATCTCCTAATTGTATTGTAACTCTAAGAAGACATGTGTCTTATTAGTTCTTATTTTGATTAGGACTCTAGAGGTAGAGAGAGAGATTCATGGACTCCCATTAATGAGATGGCTTTTCATATTTGTATATAAATATGATATTTCTCTCCTTCATTTGTTAGCTTATTAATCTCAGTTAGCTTGGCTTGGCTTTTAGTTATTTAGCTTGGAGTTTGTAGTTATTCCTTGATGGTTTTTGAAAGCTTTGGAGAGCTTCGTTGTACTTTGTAATTTTGAGGAATTTGAATATAGCTTTGATGTTCTCAACATGGAAGGAGATGTGAAGTAGATGTCATGGAGCATATTAGAATGTAAGGTAGAGTAGATTTCATTTTGTAAATTTTGCTTTG
>APFE031673802.1:128850-152169 GCA_000404065.3 Pinus taeda | reverse complement strand
TTTCATCTTCTAGGGGTAGGTTTTGGAATGTGAAGGGTTGTCCATTGTTTCTCAACAATAAATAGGCCTTCGAGCCTCATTGTAACACAGTTCGGAACAGTTCAGAGGCATGTAGCCACCACATATCTTCTCAGAGATAAGCTACCATCGCCCTAGCTGGTTTATTTCCATTTCTGGTTGTAAGCATATTTCGGTATTTTCCATTAATGAAATGAAGCATTATTTCCGCTGCATCTTTGTATATATGGTTATCTCTGTATTTTGTTGCGTTCCTATTTAAATCCGGATCATATTCTCAATGGATCCCATCCTAGTAAATTATCCACTACTTGGAGGTGTGAATCTTGTTAGCTCAAGTAGTCATCACTTTGCATAGTTTTCAAGTGATCCTCCCCTCTCACATAAGGAGATCATAAAAAAAAAATGGCAGACATAATGGTCAATCAAGGATTTCAATTAGCATATATTCTACTAGTGAAAAAATGGGAAGATCTCCCAAGATTTGTGTAACACCCTCCTCCCACATTTACCCAAGCTAACTAGTCCACTGGGGTAAACATGTGATGAAGAGTTGTTATGATATGATTCAACTCCCCATGTATAGGTAAGGAAGTGGAATTGACAAAAGAAAACCAATTTGACCTTTCTCAGAAGATATAGAACCTTCAGGAGACAACCAACCCTTCCATATGCCCAACCCCTGAGACAACTTTTTATTTTGTTGAGCTATACCCCCAGTCGCTCCCATGAAAATCCATGCATGTGAATGAGACCCTCTAGTTGCTCCCACAGAAATGCATGCATGCGACTGTGCCCTTCTTCAAGAATTTATGAGCCAGCAACCCTAGATTATGTGCCATTTTTTCAGGGCTAGGTTTCAAGCCTCTGCCCAAAACTTCATGAAAATTACAGAAATTATAAATAACAATGAATTAAAGCTACTAATGCAACATTGGTACAAGGACCCCTTCTGGCCATGGCATGAATTTCGTCAAACATATCACAAACATGTAATATACAGGTCATAACCACATATCTGACCATAGGGGTCTCATACTTATTTGAGAATTGTCAAGAAGAATTGATGGTTTATCACAATAGTTGCATTGCCATCTAGTACTTCATATATTCATTCAGATTTCTTGTACTAATCAAAACATGTTGAAATACATCCCTATGATCTTTCATAAAACCATGCCTATAACCAACATATATCTAACAAAATAACAAGAGTAGAAAAGCCATAAAAGCCACATATTAAGATGTACATTTACACGTGAAATACCAAAGGAAAATGAGTTCTTACTAATGTATTCATAAGCCAACCAAGTCATGGATTTCCATGAACCATCCAACCATAGATTGGGTTGAACCAAATATTTCTTTCATCCAATCACCCTTGTGCCATATTCCAATCATGAATGTGGGACTCACAACAGAATCAATCAAGGCTCCCTGGAGCTTTATCATATATCCACCAAGTGATTCATAGGCCTAAAAGCCTCATCAATACAACCAGGCTTTACTGCAATTCCACTGGATCACTAGGCCCTAAACAAACATGGATTCCTCCGGACCTCTCCACCTAAATCGTGAGGAATTTTTTTGTCTCACCTCTCGGCTTTTCCATGTATCCCTCCATTACCGATCAAGGGATTCCTAGGCCTACGAGGTCTCCAACCTCTGGGATTTATTTTGTATCCTACCATTCACTAGTCGAGGAATCCTAGGCCCAATGAGGCTCCACCCTCTAGGCTTTAATGTATATCCCTCCATTCATCAGTCGAGGATTCCTAGGCCTATTGATGGCATACATAATCAGGCTTTACCGTATATCCCACCATGGGATTCCTAGGCCTTGTGATTAATCTTGAGACCACACCACTCAACTTTGAATCCATCCGAAAAACCAGTTTAACCAAAACAAGATAACCCCATCACACCATGACTATCCGGAAATGGAAAGGCAAGGCTGAAAACCGATGTCACACCTAGCAAGACCTATGCCAATGACAAAAAGAGAACCAAAAACACACATGCATGTACCATGCATGCCAAAAATATCAAGGAAATCATACATGCAACTCGATACCTACAAGTGATCTCGTTGTAGTCGCTTGAATCCTGCTCTTCCTTGCTTGATCCTTGCTTCCTCTTGCTTTATTTCCCATCCTTTTCCTTCTTTCCTCCAACGCTAGAGTGTCCCCGGAATACTCTAAGTGTATGAGAGTATGAGAGAAAGAGAATAAAGAGAGCTCTAAAGCTGACTGGCCAAAAGGTTGTGAACTAATCCCCAGAAGCCTTTTTATTCATGAGGCCTCTATTTTCTTCATTTTCCATTATTTTACTTCAATTTCCTCCTCACATGCAACTTGTGACCTTTCACCTTCCTTTTCTCCTAATTTTCATTATTTTCATAAATAAATTGCCACTTTGCCTTTCCAAAGCCTTTGCCAATTTCCTTAGCCATAATAAACCAAATTAACACCCATACTAGGATGTTTTGCCCAACATTCATCTTGGAATAAGTGTCCCATGATCTTGGTTATTATTTTACCTTTATTACATGGAATTTTAACCAGGGCTATTACAGAGCCCTCCCCCCTTAGGGGAACACCGTCATTGGTGTTCAATGACACTTACAACCAATAAGATTTTTGTAAACAAAATATATAACCCGTGGGGATTTATAACTTATCTCAATGCAATATTTACAATGATCATCTTGCTAAGAAGCAAACCAACATGAGGAGAATAAAAATATGATAACCATAACAACATGACACCCATACTACTTATTGGAGTTTTATAACACATCTTGTGGTGGTATATACATCCATATACATATATACATATACCAAAACATATGCCAAAAACATTCACTCAACTAGCGAATAGAGAAGGATAGATAGCCCGCATCTGATCCATCATCTCCCATGTAGCTTCATCGGGCCAAAGTGCTTCCACTTCACCTTAATCTGCTCGATTTCTTAGTTCTGGAGGATGAGTATCTTTTTCCGCAAAAAACACCGAGGTTCTAGATGGAATTCTCCATCTGGCTCCACTTGCAGTACAAACCAAACAATCACATGATCAACACCTATGACATACTTCTTAAGTAACGACACATGGAAAACATCATGGACTTTCAATATCATTGGCAGTGCAAGTCGATAGGCTATTATTCCAATCCTTTCAAGAATCTTGAAAGGTCCAAAAAATTGAGGTTTCAGCTTGGCACATGATCCAATCCTCAAGGATTTCTTCTTGGGCTTGATGCCCAAGTACACCTATTCCCCAACCTAAAACTCCTTAAACATCTTGTTCTGATTTGCATAAAAATTTTATCTGTCTTGTGCTTCCTTCAATTTCTTCTTGATTGTTTGCATTTCATGTTCCATCTCTTCCAACATGTCTGGTACTATCAACACCATGTTCACTAGATCAATCCAACTTATGGAAGTATTACAACTCTGCCCATACAATGCCTCAAATAGGCTCATCCTTAGTGACTCCTGATACCCATTTTGGTAATAAAACTCAACCAATTTAAGGTACTCCTCCCATATCCTTTGTTGATGCATCACATACATCCTCAACATGTCCTCCAATATTGTATTGACCCTCTTTGTCTGTCCATCTATCTGTAAATGATAAGCTGTGTTGAAGGCCAAATATGTGCCCAAACCTACAAACAACTCTTTTCATAATCTAGAAGTGAACTTATAATCCTTTTCTGACATAATCTTCTTTGGAACACCATGCAACCTCACTACATCTCGGATGAAGACCTATGCTACATCATTAGCTAAATAGGTAGACTTCAATACAATGAAGTGCACTAGCTTTGTCAACCTGTCCACCAAAACCATGATGGAATCATGCTGTCTAGATTTCCTCGAAAAAACTGTGATGAAATCCATGTAAAAGACCTCCCATTTCCACTCTGGAATTGAAATCGACTGTAGTAATCCACATGGGTGCTTACATTCGGCTTTTACCTATTCATAATCTAAGCATCTAGCCACAAACTCTATCACTTCCTTCTTCAAAATCAGTTAATAATAGAACTCCTTCACCATTGTCAATGTCTTTTGATATTGTGGGTGACCTGAATATGGTTTAGCATGAAATTTCCTCGAGATAAGCTTCATGAGGTCATTATCATTCGACACATAGATCATGTCCCTAAATCTAACCAAACCATCGACTGTGAGAGGATAGTTCACATCTTGATCACTTGTACCTTGATGTAACCTGTGCCTAAGCTCCATGTACATGGCATCCTATTTCCTTGCTTGTAAAATCCAATCCTATAAGTTTGTCCCATAAGAACTCATAATTTCTATATGATTCACCTGCACTCTCTTTCTAAGAGCATCTGGAACCCTGTTATTTTTTCCCTTAATGTACCAGATCTCAAATTCAAACTCGCTAAACGAAGCCAACCATATAGCTTGCCTTGCATTCAAATTCAGTTTGTCAAACAGATACCTCAATCCACTATGATCTCTCATCAATACAAACCTCCTACCAAGAAGATTATGCCTCCACATCTTCAATGGATGGATGATCATTGCCAATTCAAGATCATGTGTCAGATAATTCTTCTCATGCTCGTTAGCTTTCATGACTCATAGCATGCTACCTATCCTTCATGTATTAAGAATCCACCATGTCCTCTCTTATAGGTATATGTACACGCTAAAAACTCTTTTTTTGGATCTGCAATCTTTAATACTTGAGCATTTGTCAACAACTGCTTCAATTTCTCAAAACTTGTTGCACATTCCTCGGTCCATTCAAATTTTTTACCTTGCCTTTGCAATGATGTAATAGGATTTGAAATAGGAGAGAAATTCTTGATGAACCTCCTATAATAACCTACTAGTGCCATAAATGATCTTACCTCATCCACATTTCTAGGAACTACCCACTCCGTGATCACTGTTATCTTTTCTGGATCCACTATTATGCCTTCCTTGGAAACAACATATCCCAAGTAATGTACCTCTGTTTGAAAGAACTGCATTTTATTAGCTTGGAATACATTTTATGCTCTCTTAGAAATATCAACACTTCTGCTAAGTGTTTGGCATGCTCTTCCTCATTCTTAGAATATATCAATATATCATCAATGAATGTAATGACAAACTTTTTCAGATAAGGAAAAAACACAATATTCATCAAGCACATGAAAGTAGCTGGAGCATTAGTCAGACCAAATGGAACTAAAATAAACTCATCATTCTCATACCTGGTCCAGAAAATAGTCTTGTACATGTCCCCTTCTTTAATGCGTACTTGATGATATTTGGATCTCAAGTCAATATTCGAGAACATTGTTGCTTCCTTCAACTGGTCGAATAAGTCATCAATCCTCGACAATGGATACATGTCCTTAATGGCCACCTTGTTCAACTACCTATAATCAATTCATAACCTGAGAGTACCATCCTTCTTCTTTACAAACAACATTCGTGCACCCTAAGGTGATATACATGGCTTGATGTATCCCTTGTCAAGCATTCCTTTCAACTTCAACTTCAACTCTACTAACTTTGGTGTGCTCATCTTGTATGGTTCCTTTGATGCTGGTGTTGCCCTTGGTACTAACTTAATAGAGAAGTTCACTTATCTGTGTGGCAACAACTCTAAAATATCTACTGGAAACACATCCTAAAACTGTTGCAATATCAGGTACCTCTTCATAACTTCTGCATCCTCAAAATCCTTAACTTTATCACTAGAAATATGCAATCCAAATAACACACACCCTTTTACGCGACTACGTTTTTCCTGCATAGTTGTCACCATTCTAACTAATGTACCTTTCTTCTTACCCTACAAGATTTTATGTTCTCCATTTTCATCCAAGCATTCAATAGCTTTGTCATAGCAATCCAACTTAGTCTTGTGAAGATACAATGAGTCCATACACAAAAGCATATTATATGATCCCAAAGGCAATATATTCAAATGTGTTGAGGTAGGCATACCATTATTATCGAATGCATGAGTTCTTACCCAATGATGAACTCTCTTCTTTGTACCTATAGCCAATTACAATAACCATGATTTTGCATGCACTTATTTATTCAAACCACACTTATCCATTAGGTCAAGACTTACATAACTAAAATTGGATCCAGTGTTAATCAAAATAGAAACAACTTGGTCACAAATCCTACAATCCATCTCAATAATAGATGCCTAGTGATCTTCCTGCCTGTTATCCAACACTACATAAATCCATGGAATACTCTGCCCAACATCCCCAACTATTTGTGTGTCTCATGCATTGTAAATTTGAGGCCTACCACCCTAATTCTGTGAGTCATCTCTCTTGAGATGCTCCTTTCCACATATCCAACACTACAAGTGTCCCTTACCGTCACCTTTATTTTTTTCCCTTCAAGTTGTGTTCCATTAAACTTCTTGTAAGGTGTAAGATTTTCTTTCTCACGTGAATCCTGAGGTCTTCTTCACTTTGGATTCCTTTACCTTTAGCCTTGTCTTTCCATTTTCAACCTTGTTGAGATTCTTTCTTACGCTTTAATTTCTCACAACATTGCTCCAATATCCCAATGACTTCTTCAAGTGACTGAGGCTCATCCTACTCAATCCTATCTATAAATGATAATGGAAATCCACATAGAAATATTTGAACTTTGTCTTTTTCATCCTTAAGATACGGTTACATACTTCAACAACTCTAGGAAGTTGGTTGTATACTCCTCATCTGTCATCGATCCCATCTTTAGCTCATAGAATTCCTTGGCTTTGTTGTCATAGTACCTCTTTGAAAAATATTTCTTCCTGAAAAGTCTCTTGAATTCATGCCAACTCAACTCTTTTGTCTTGATGTCTCTAACCCACTTCACATCTTGCCACCAAATGTTTGCTTTCCATTTGAGGTTGAAGATAGCTATTATGGCCTTCATTTTCTCCATGTAATCATGTAGCTCAAAGAAATTCTTCATCCCAAGAAGCCATGCCTATGAATCCTCCAGATTCTTCAAATCCCCATCAAATGTAGGTGGCTTGGATTTCTTGAACTCATCTGGAAAATATCCCTTGTCACTCCTCCTATAAGGATGACAACAATGACGACCATGGTACCTGTTAGAACCAAAACTAGAATAGAACCTGTGTCCATCACCTCTTCTATTTGGTGTATCCAAGATCCTGCCATCTATGATAATGTAATCTCTATCTAACTCATGTCCACCATGACACCTACTGACATATGCCACATTATTCCTATTCTCCTTCCCATGGTTGATCCTAAGCAATTCCTGTCTCTGCAAGTCTGACACACTTTGAAGGATAATCGCATAAACCTTTGCTTGTTTCTCCTGTCCCTGAATAATTTTGTCACTATATGCTTTGCAACTTCTTATGTCTCTTTTCAAACTTCTTAGTGTGTCTGCTAAGTCAGAAGAGTGCCCACCACCATGTTGCTCATCTGATCCATAGGGAGAGTCTCATGAACTATAGTCTACCATCTTGCTAGTAATCTTTGATCTTCTTCCTGCAAGTATACCATGTCATATTAAACTAAAACATAACATAATTAACATACCTCAGTACAATTCAGGGGAGGACATCTTGTCTATAAGATCAACCAGATTAGTGCAATACATGTATAAACATAATCATAACAGTATATAATCATCATTTCAACCATTATCCAGTTACCATGCATGACTATACCAACCACATACCATGACCTTGTGCATGACAACTATAACCATGTCAATGTATGCATAATGGCGTATAGACACTGACATGCATAACTAGTGCATAACCAACACACTCTCACAAAAAATACATCCAACAAAAACACCATATACTTTCACTTGGTGACACAAGTGCAACCATGCCTACAAAGAAATTACATATACCACAAGCATAAAGAGCACATATGAAACCGACATGTTTGCATGACCAACACATTCTATCCATCTAGCCCAAGGTGTGAACCATGCCCTGATACCACTCTATAACACCCTCCTCCCACATTTAACCAAGTTAATCGATCCACTGGGGTAAACATGTGATGAAGAATTACTATGATGTGAGTCAACTCCCCATGTACAATTAAGGAAGTGGAACTGAAAAAACAAAACCAATCTAAACTTTCTCAAGAGCTACAAAACCTTTAGGAGAAAACCAAGCCTTCTAGGTGCCCAACCCCTGAGACAACTTGTCATTTTCTTGAGCTAGACCCCTAGCCACTCCCAGTACAAGCCATTCATGCGACCGAGACCCTCTAGTTCCTTCCACAATAAGGCATGCATGTGATAATGCCATTCTTTAGGAAGTTCTAAGCCAACAACCCTAGATTTTGTGCCACTTTTTCAGGACTAGGTCTTAGGCCTCTATCCAAAACTTCTAGAAACTTCTAGAAATGATATATGACAATGAATTAAAGTTGTTAATGCAACATTGATACAAGGACTTGACCTGATCCCTACTAGCCATAACAAGCATTTCGTCAAACATATCAAAAACATGTAATCTATAGGTCATAACCACATATCTAAGCATAGGGGTACCATACTTATCTGAGAATCGTCAAGAATAATTGATGCCTTATCACAATAGATGCATTGTCATCTATTAGGTCATATATTCATTCACATTTCTTGTTATAATCAAAACATGATGAAATCTATGATTAAGGTTTGTCATAAAACCATGCCTATAACCAACATATATCCAACATAATAACAAGAGTAGAACAACCCTAAAAACCACATATTAACAATTAAATTAACACATGAAATACTAGAGGAAAATGAGTTCTTATTAATGAATGCATAAGCCAACTAAATCAGGGACTTCCATAAACCACTCGACCATAGATTGGGTCGAACCAAATCTTTCTTTCATCCAAACAACCCCGTGCCATATTCCAAGCATGAAAGTGGGACTCACAACAGAACCAATCAAGGCTTCCTCAGGCTTTACCATATAACCAACAAGGGATTCCTAGGCTCGAAACCCTCATCAATACAATGAGGCTTTACCACAATCCCACTAGATCACTAGGCCCTAAACAAGCATGGATGCCTCCAGATCTCTCCACCTAAATCATGAGGAATTTGTCCATATCACCTCTTGGATTTACCGTGTATCCAGCCATTACCAGTCAAGGGATTCCTAGGCCTACAAGGTCTCCACCCTATGGGATTTAGCATGATCCCATCCTTCATCGGTCAAGGATTCCTAGGCCCAATGTGGATACACACTCTAGGATTTACCATATATCCTGCCAATCTTTGGTTCACGATTCCTATGCCTATCGAGGGCATACAAAATCAGGATTTACTGTATATCCCACCATGGGATTCCTAGGCCTTGTGATTAATCTTAAGACCACCCCACTCAGCTTCAAATCCATCCGACAATCCAGCTCAACTAAAACAAGAGATCCCCATCACACCATGGCTATCCATAAATGACAAGGAAAGATTGAAATCCATTTTCACACTAGGAAAAACCCATGACAATGAAAACAAGAGAATACAAAATAGACATGTATATACCATGCATGTGAAAACTAGCAAGGAAATTGTACATGCAACTTGATACCTACAAGTGATCTCTTTGTAGTCGCTTGAATCCTCTCTTCCTTGCTTGATCCTTTCTTCCTCTTGCTTTCTTGTCCTTCCTTTGCCTTCTTTCCTCCAATGATAGAGTGCTCTCATAATACTCTAAATGTATGAGAGTATGACAGAGACAGAATAGAGAGTGCTCCAAAATTGACTGACAAAAGGTTGTGAACTGATCCTCATAAGACTTTTTATTAATGAGTCCTCTATTTTCATAATTTTCCATTATTTTCCTTCAATTTCCTCCTCACATGCAACTTGTGACCTTTCACCTTCCTTTTCTCCTAATTTCCGTTATTTTCATAAATAAAATGCCAATTAATGCCACTTTTCCTTTCCAAAGCCTTTGCCATTGCTTTTTCCAATTTCCTTAGTCATAATAAACCAAATGAACATCCACACTAGGATGTTTTCCCAAAATTCAATTTGGAATAAGTGTACCGTGACCTTGGTTATTATTTTTCATTTATTAACTTTATTACATGGAATTTTGACGAGAGCTGTTACAATTTGTTTTAAATAAATACAATCAAATTAAACAAATGGATATTTGTTGTCTATATGGGGTAAGAGGGGATGTGACGTGTGGGAGGCATCATGCTAGGTATCTCACCCAACACTAATGTGAGGGAATGTTCCAAGAAAATACCACCCACAAAATTCTAATGCCATAGAGTGGTGAGATGACATTCAAGGAGTTTCCCAATGGTGGTTTTCCATCTCCCATCTAATTATGCAATCTCATGCTATGAAGTTAACTCTAACATTTGCTCCTACTTGCTTCCATGATTTATATTAACCATTTTTTATCTTTAAGTGCTCTATTATGTGATGTTATTGCTACTTGAAATATCAGCCTCAAAAGCACAACCTCTAAGCTTTGTTGTTTAGCTTTCCATCAAGCTTGGTTATTTCCTTCCGCATATCCTTGGTGATTAGGATGGGATAATTAGTAGTTTTAGGCTTTCCCCTCTTTTTTGGTTCTTTCCACCTAATTCCATATATCATTTGAGAGTAATCATGTGGTTTTGGTCCTTGGAAGAACAAGCCCTTTCAGTTTGGCCCTCAAAAGTTTTTGTAGTCTAATTTAGTCCTCAAAAATTGCCCCACCCTAAGCAATTTTTCCACCCTTACTATCACCCATATTTTTTTGTAGTCCAATTATAGGTTATATGCTTCCATCATTTCATGATAGAGATATGGATGCTTCAAAGGAGAAAATTATTATGAAGCATGAGGGGGCTCTCATGATCACTAGTAGGAAGAAGCTTCAACTAGACTATACCACACCTAGACACCACCTAAAATTCAAGCTAAGCTTGTAGAGATGGAAAGAGATATTGTAGGAAACAAGATTTCTTATTTGATATAGATATAGAAGGGGAATTTTATACTTGGGTCCCTAACACTGGTCATACCCATGGTCCATGCAATCAATAATTTTAAACAATATACTTATATTGGTATGAGTTTGGAGCTTTTCCTTCTTCACCTTGTCATCAACTTCATAGATGTTTTGAAGTTTTTTCCAAATTCCTTTCGCCAATTCACAATGCATCACCTTGAAAAATTATAATTTTGATAGACTAGACAAGATATCATTTATGTTCGTTATACTTCTTCCCATCCATACCTATTGGAATATTTTTTTGGGTTGTATAACTAGCCATGACTGATTTCTAAATATGAAAAGCAAGAGAATTTACACATGTTTGCATCCTTATACTCCATAATCCATAGTTTGTTTCATCAAACAATGGGGATTTGTTTGTGGAGAAACCTTCTTAACTAGCCATGTGTGCTCCCAAAATATACCTTCTAGCAGTTCTACTATGTTCAAAGGAACCTACTCTACCACCAATTGTTGAGCACACACTTATACTGAGAGGCATGGATGAATCAATATAAGAAAAATTGTACTTATTAAAAGATTCATGAACCATAAGAAACAATCACTTATGAGTTTTACTAGTTGTAGAACATGTAACAAAAAATTTATGTGGAAAACCTTTTGGAAGAAAACCACAAAACTTGTTTTTATAATTCTTTATAGGCACCAACGTGCTGCTACAAATATTTGTAGGCACAAAATTACTAGAGAAACCTATCCCCATTATTTCAAATATTTGTAAGCACTAACCTACTAGAGACACCATTACCCATTGTCGCAAATATTCATAGGCACCAAACTATTAGAGAAACCAATACTCACTACTACAAATATTCACAGGCGCCAGCCTATTTCACCGATTCTGATTGTTACTTCTATCTCCACCAAGTCTACTTGTTGCTTCTTCCTTCACTAGGTTTACTTGCTACTTCTTCCTTCACTTGGTATGCTTCTCTGAAAACATGTTGTTTTTGTCCTCTTATCAAGAATGAACTTGTATAGCATGCCATGTATCAAATTTTATAAATATCACTCTATTTTTTTTGCATGAGTCACTTATGTATGTCTTCTCATATCGCTAAAAATTTCACAATATGAAAAGTCCTAAAAAGTAAGTTATAGAAAAAATTCTAAGAAAATCTATTTGAACTTAATTTCACGATCATTTAGAAACCCCAATTTCCACAAGGCATATCTATGAAAGTATACTGAACCAAATTCTAAATTTTTTATTTGAGGTATTGATATATATCTCCACAGGTATATGAAAACTTTACAATCTAAAACATCTTCGAAAATAATTTATAGTAAAGATTCCAAACTAATGTTTTTGAAACTAACTTTGGGAATATTTAGAAACCCTAACTTCCATAGGGCATATATTCAAAATTATAGTGATACAAAGTCTATAATTTTTACCATAAGTACCTAGATATCTCAACTTTGTCTCCTCAAGATTTCATATTCTGAAACATCTCAAAAAACAAGTTATAGCAAAAATTTCAACCTGACCTATTTGAATTGGATTTTAGGAGCATTTAGGAACCATAACTTCATTAGATAATCTCTATTAAAATAGATAAACAAAATCCTAAAAAAATTAACACATGTACACAAATATATATACTCTAACTCCTCAAAATTTCATGGTCTAAAACATTCCAAAAGAAAATTTATAGCAAAAATTCCCAAATGACTTGTTCACTCCACAAATCATATTTTTTCTCCACCTTTAGAACCCTAAGATTTCTCCCCAAAATTTCTTTCACACCTCATATATATTTTTTCTTATATTATATTCAAATTCATTGATCTATCATTTATTTATAGTTTTTATTTGTTCACTTATGGGGTCGACTTGTAAAGCTGACAAGGCCAAACTATACTTTCTTGCTAGGATGACCTGACACAATCTTTCATATATCCTTATTCCTATGGAGTTAGAGGGAGTGATATATACCATTGGAAAGGTGTAAAATTAAACCTTTCAACCATATATTCTATGCCCCCAGTTACACAATGTATTTAGAGTAAAAAAAACTTAAAATATAGGGTATACAGACAATATTTATAGCAACCTTCATCTTGCAATCTTGATCATGGATATTTGTATTTCTGCTATCTCTGAAATAAATTACAGAACAATTTACAAAAAATTCGACTAGAGTTGGTATAAAAAATGACATGGGTTGAAGAGGTGGTGTATCTCCTTGTTGTTGGTTTGGAACATATGATAGAAAGAAGGATATTGGAATCTTCTTTTGATGATTTTGTCCCAAGTTAAGGTTAATTTTCTGGCTGAGAGCCAAAGGAACATGGAGATTTGGGGCCAAATATTCTACATCTGTATGTGAATCCAAATGAATTCATTCAAGTAGTTGGATAACCTTGATGCAGTAGAGTAGGCTTATTTTATATTCAATTATCCTTTTGATGAGTAATCCCATTGAAGAATATCATGATCACTGGATTTGAATATGAATCTTTGCTGAAGATTTTTCCAAAAGGCATCCCAATATGTAGCTCCTATATTTAGATTCTAAGGTATCTCCTATAGTTAGTGATGTTAGCTATTGGATGTGGAGTTAGCTTGACAGTACTAGGCCATTGAGTTCTAAAGTTAGAAACTATTGAATTTTTCAAATCTCCCAACATTTCTTAAATGTCCAATTTTGGGAGTTGTTTCCATGAATCCTCCCGAAACAAGGCATCTTTACCATTTCTAACTTCCTAAATACAATGTTATTGAGTTAGGTGGATTCCTTTACTTTCAAAGTTCTAGACAGAGGAACCTACTTGTGTTACATTCATGCCATCAAGATGATAAGAACTTATACCCCATCCATATTTTTTGTCCCAAATTGATTTCCAAAGATCATGTCCTTAAATTTAGGACAAACAGAGCTTATCCCTTACGAATGTTCTTAGGATTTCTATATCTCACAATCCAAGACCCCATTTTAGCTTGGATAAACAGAGTTCATCCCATGCTACTATGACCCACTTTATTTCCTTGGTGGCCCCTCCCCAAATAAATATTCTTTTCATGTTGTAGATGGATTTGAGAACAAATAGGAGCTACAAGAACTAAGAAAAGATAGATCAGATAAGAGTTTAGGATTGGCTTGAGAAGAATTAAATTACCTATAATTTTTAGAGATCTTAACATTTAGTAGACAATCTCAAAGTCAAGCTTTCCAATCAAATCCAACTAAGGGCCCATTCTTAAGGAGTTAGTAGTCAAGGGCCCCAAAGTATTTTAAGAGAAACAAATATCTTTTGCACCCAAGAATGGAGTGATGTGACATTTGACTGTTGGAGGGGTATTAAAAATGAAGACCTAAGATTTAGATTGGTTGATGTCCATACCTAAGGCCTTCATAAATCATCAAGGACTCAAGTGAAAGCTAAAGATTAGTTGATTGAGGGAGTTACCATGAACATGGTGTCATCCATGATCTATTGATGTGGTACTAAAATTTCTTCCCGAAAAATACATACACCTTTTATCTTACCATCTCGTGAATATTATTTGATTGAGGAAGTTCCCAAGGACATGGTGACATCCATGATTTTTTATACGATATTGAAAGTTCCTCCCCAAAAATATTAAGACCTTTTATCTAACCATTGTGAATGAATTTCTTAATTTATCTGCATATTCCTTTAGTCGCTAGTATATAGAGGAAAGAGGGGAAGAGTTATCCTTTCTCAATGCCTTTGGATGGAGATAAAGTTTTAAAGGGAGATCCATTAAGGAGAATGGAAAAGAAGGTAGTGGATATTAAATATTTTATCCAGCTTATCCATTTGGCCTAGAAGCCAAAATTTTCAAGTGTTTGAAGAAGGAAGGACCAATTTACTTATCAAAGGGTTTGGAAAGATCAAATTTGAGAATCATGCCTTCCTACTTGGATAATTTCATATTGTGAATGGTCTTGTGGGACACTATTGTACCATCCAAAATTTTCCTACATTCCATGTGTCTAGTTTTCTCCAAGGAAATTAATCTGGGAAGAAGTGGCTTGAGATGATTCCAACTATATTTTGTTATTATTTTGTAGATTACATGGCATAATGTGATGGGAAAGTCACCACTTGGATCCTCCACTTTATATATTTTGGTATATAATGTTAAGAAGGTTGCATTAAGATATAGTAAGATCAAAGTAATCTTCTTTGGTTCTTCCATCACTTTGAGAGGTTCATATTAAAGGAATCGCTAGCAAGCCTAAAAACATCAAATGTGAATCCATCTAGACATGGAACAATTATGTTTTTTGGCGTGTACTTATTCATTTTGATCAGCTAAAATAAAATAAGGAATATGCCTTATCATTTTCCTAATATCCATTGTTTCAAATGGCTTGGGTTCAGTAAGCAAGTATCGATAGTATTAGATGAGTTCTTGCTCAAGATAACTATGATTTTCTAACATAGTTTCCTCCATGTCCTTAAGAGAGGTGATTATATTATGGTGTATCTATTGGATCACGGATTTATGAAAGAAAGGAATGTTTTTTTCTCCTTCCCTATGCCATTTGACTCTACATTTATACCTACAAAATGTTTCTTCTTGCTACCATATTTTTTCAAGTTGAGTGAGTGTAGAGGATTCTACTACCAACAATTATTCTAACCTTCCTCCGAGGATGATGGATTGTTGTATCTGGGTGATTTTGTCCTCTAACTTTGTTGTCTCCTCCAAAATGTTTCCAAATTCTTCTTTATTCCATTGTTTGATTTTGGTTTTGATTTATTTGTTCTTTTTTTGAAATATGTAATGGCTTCGACCCACCATTTTTAAATTTCATCCAAGAAATATGGACGAGAAAGCCAAAAAATTTCAAGGTGAAAGAGCTTATTTTTGGGTCTTGTTTTGATATCCAAAGTCAATCTAATAGGCCATTAATCAAAGCTAGTGAATTAAAGGACATATGAATAGATATTTTTCCATTAGGGATTCATAAATGAGAAATTTATCAAGTTTGGGTTCTATTTATTGTGGTCCTCCGTAATGATTGTTCTAAATGTATATCCCATTGCAAGTATCCAAATCGACAAGGCGGTGTTGACTTAGGAGTTCTTTGAAGTGTTTTGATTCTACATCCAAATGCCTCATGCATATTTTTTTGTCCTCTTGAGTTTTGGTGATGTTGGAAGCCCCTCCTATTGTCCAAGTATAAGGATGATTCCATTGGTTGATATTTTTGATGAAGTTGAGGAAACCCTGTTTATCTTTAGCTATAGATGGTTCATAGGATTTCATGTTGAATCCAAATTTATTTGATTTGATCAATTGAAATTTCATTGAGATAGATCTATGAGTGGCTAGCATATATGAGATGATGATCTCTCTCAAGTTCCATAGAAGCACTAGCCCTCCTACTTGAGCTTTTGCATCTATTTTCATTGGTTGATAACCTGTCTAATATTTGGAGTCTAACAAGATACTTTTATCACTATTGCATTTGGTCTCATGTGTCATCATGATTGTTTGTGCAACAATTTTTGAGAAGCCTTTTCTTACCTTAACAACTCAAGCCACTTATATTCTAGGAGATAAATTTTATTGAGGAATAGGGGAGGTGGAGGGGAATGCTTCTATCATTAAGGAGATGCATCCTATATTAAGCAATAATTTTACTAAATTTTGTAATAGATGCTAATTCCTCTTTATCCCCTTTTTCTTCCCTTCCTTTGTCAGTTTTTTGGTTTCATCAAAGGAATGTAAAAAAATGCCTAAATGGGTGTTAGAAGAGTTGGTATTTGTGGCTATCATCTTGAATTAGGTTTGAGATTTGATTAGAGCCATATGCACAATCTGAACTCTAGGGAATATAATCGTGATTGTTTTGGTAGTTGTTGATAACTTTTCCTTTGCATGTGAAACAAGGAACGAGTAAGAATTCTAGTCCCAAATCCAACTTTATTAAATGTCACTAACACCTCACAATGGCTTTTGGAGTGTTCATTGAGATTTGGAGGATACATATGGTAATAGAGAATAATTTAAGTCTAATTGTTTTTGCAAAGTAATTAATATGGATGCAAATAAAATGGGATATTCTAACAAATTATGGAAAATAATTTACAAATACCAAAGGAAATTAAGTCTCATCACAATAATTCAACCAATCAGAGATTAAATTTACAAAATTAAAATAATCAATAAACAATTTTTAATTTTCTAAAAAATCAAAATAGTATATGTTTTCACAAAATAAAGATTTTTATTCTTAAATTAAATGATATTATATCAATCTATTTTAACTTGAAACCAAACTATATTCCCTCTTAAACATATCTAATAATAACACAAACCAAACGCCATAATGTCATAATGTCAATAATAACAACCCAAACAAGGCAATGCAAAATACAAATGCAACATAAACAATAATGTGCCCTAAAATTGCTTGTGCTTGGCTAAGAGCTCGTCTTTCTCGGACGTAAGGAAAGAGGTTAATGGCCCAAGACCCAACGACATTTGACAGGAGTGAAATCCTACCCCCTTACGGACCACCAACGGGTTATTCCAGGTGGCGAGGCTTTCCTTAATTAACGGTGATGAGTCAGCTTGCATTTGTGGTTAGTAGCCAGAAATGGTTGTCCCCACTATTGGTTTGACAATTGAATTATGATAGGTTTTCCCACCTGTGAAAAAAAAACAATAACCATATAAGACAAGACA
This sequence comes from Pinus taeda, assembly GCA_000404065.3. Classification (NCBI taxonomy): domain Eukaryota; kingdom Viridiplantae; phylum Streptophyta; class Pinopsida; order Pinales; family Pinaceae; genus Pinus; species Pinus taeda. Next base: position 134,465 of record APFE031673802.1, on the reverse strand, counting down.
ATTTACAAAATAACAATATCACACAAATGTCATGGGAGCCAATAATAACAATTTAAACAAGGCAATGAAAATGAAAATTACAAATACAATATAAACAACAATAACTATATAAAATAAGACAAATTACAAATAACAATATAAGATAAATTTCATGCATTTTAGCATTAAATATCATTTTAAATACAAATATCAATGCAAGATAAAAACCAACAACTAGATAAGACAAATTGCAAATAACAATACAAGACAAACATAATATTATAACTCACAAATGTCAATTCAAATATAAATCACAATAAATGAACAACAATAACCATATAAAACAAATTACACATAATAATAATGCAAGACAAATGTCATGCAAATTAACATTAAATCTCATATATAACAATTCAAAGGACAAATACCAATACAATTTAAATGACAACATCCATATAACACAAAGTACAAATAAAAACACAAAACAAACTCCATGCAACTTAGAATTGAATCTCATATATGATAAATGAAATATAAAATAAACAATAATAATCATATAAGACATATCACATATAATATGAAAAAATATTAATATAATATAAATCTAACAAATCAAAATATTTCAAATCTCACTATATAATTTAAATATTCTCATAATAATACAAGATAAAATACCTAAAGATTACTATTAAATTATTAATTCAATATGTTGATATATAAAAAAATAACCATTTATATAAATAGTGTACTAAAAATAACACCCAAAAAAAACTATAAATGTATATTTAATAATAAAGAAAAACTACGTAATGTACAAGAATTTATATTAAAAATATAATATTAAACTACTCTACAAATTATATTAATTAACAAAAAAAACTAATGTAAGTGTAAAGAATTTATATAAAATATAAAATTATTAAATAATCTACCACTAATAACTTATTAGCATATAAGATCCCATATATAACATTAAATATTTAGTTAACCAAATAATTATTACTATGGCAACCCATACCTCACCAATTGGTTGTAATGATCTAGATGTTCATAATAATCCTTCTCACATGTTGTGATTACACAAGGTATGGTAATAGTACCATACTTAATCCGTGTCCCACCATACTTAATACAAGGTGTGATTTATATGTCTACGATATTGAATTACATCTGTCCTTAAACCATTTTATAACAACTTTTACCTCCGAATTTATAATTTAACCATTACAATATATAATAATTAATAATTAAAACATACCATTAAATATGTTGCACATTATCATTAAGATTCTAAAATAAACATTCAAATTATTTAAGAAAAGGAAATAGAAAAAAGATATTGCATCGTATATAAAATTATAAATACACCTTAACCAATTGTAAGTTATAATGATCAAAATATTATAAACATATAGAGCATAATATCGGTAAGTTATAATGATCAAAATATTATAAACATATAGAGCATAATATCACATCATTAGTTTGTCTTGGTTAAGTCTTACTGTATATATTTATTTAGAGTAAAAAAAAAAAATTATTAAACTATTTCTACTTTTTATAAAAAAATATTCTATTATTATATACAATCATTTTAATAAAAATGAGATAAAAAAATATTTTAAATTGATGTAATTGTAATATGGAATTTTAAATATTATAATAATGATGATTAATGTTCACTAAGATTGATATGATAAATTGGATCTTAAAAAAGATTATTTGGAATTTTTTATCGTTCTATTTCTATGCTTAAAAAACATTAAGAAAAGTGTTTCAAAATCGTTATAATTTTGCTCATTTAAAAGGTTGAGAAGGTTTGTTATGTGACAAATATTTGAAGATTAGATCAAATAAGAGTATAAGATGGGCAATCTAATAGAAAGTGTTTTTCATTTTTAGTGCTCTTCCTTGCGTAAAGATGGCATACTCTTTCATCCCATGGTGTTTTGGGAATTGACCAATGCCCAGTCTTATCATGAAGCTCCTGAGAATTTGTTCTTATTTTAGCAATGTTTAATTTCTTCTCAACATTAGTCAAGAAAGAGATGTTTTTTATTTCTGAGACTGGGGTTGCCTCTAACTCTTTATCACCTCACAATTTTTCCTCAATATATTAGTTTCTTTTTTTCCCTTTAACTCTTTATCACCCCACAATTTCGTCTTTTAACATTTTTTTTCTTCTGAACATTAGCCAACATAGATAGGTATTTTTTGTTTTCCAGCTTGGGGTTGATCATCTATTTATAGTTTCATTTTCCCTCTAGTTTTTTATCACCCCTCAATTTCTCCTTAAATTTTGATGTAATGATATTTTTAATATTATCTTTATTCTTCAAATTGATTTCCCCCTTTATCCCTCAATGGTTTAGCGAAGATTGTGCATCCTTATGTCATCCCCACTTGAGACAAAGGTGGGGGTTTTGGCTAGATTTAGAAGCAATTTGTAGAGAATTCTTAGCTTCCCTGTTGTTTAATTTTTTCTTATACGTAAGAAACTTAGTCATACTCATACTTTCAATGAGGGAAACACTTTATTCAATTGGGAGGATATGATAAGGGGCATTCCCTTTAATATTTAGATTGCAGGTTATAAATTACCTTTAGATCTGTTCTAGCCTTATGTAAGACGCTCTGGAGATATTATCCCCAAGGGATAACTCAATTGGTCTAGTTCCTATTGCTAAGTACCTCACCTGTCGGGAGGTCATGGGGTCAAATATCCTCGATGCCCTTGGGGTTAGGCCTTGATAGTTTGGTTGATGGGTAGATACCTTTGGGTTGATCTACCTGGATTCTTCTGTGGATGTAGCTGCCACTCAGTGTTTGTGAACCACATAAAAAAAAAAAAAGACTCTTTAGAGATATTGCAACCTAAAATCTCACATACATATGAAGTAACATGAGCGATGAGGTTGTAACTGCTTTTGGATTTGTTTTATCTTCCTTTAGAACTATCTAGAGATATTGCAACCTCAAACCACAGATCCATATAAAATAATAAAAACGACAAAAAGATAAATCCAATTTTATAGCTAAATTAACCATTTCATTAATTTAAAATTACAATTTAAAATAATAAAATTACTCCATTAATTTTTAACCATAATAAATTAAAAAACTAAAAATGAAAATATTTAACTCTATATATACATATACAAAACTTACACACACACACACACACATATATATATATATAGAGAGAGAGAGAGAGATGTTAACTCCAGATCTATTAAGTATTAAGAGGGATCAAATCTCTCAAGATGTGAACTTCTTTTTTAGTGCAAAACTTGATGAAAGGTTTGCACCTTGAGAGATTTGATTCCTCTCATCGCTTGTTAGATCCTGAGTTAAGATGGATCTATCTTGGTCCTTAATAATAATTTTATTAAAACCTTGATTTAATCTCTATAAAATATGTCAATTGGGGTTATCTCTGGTGGTTGGGTAGAATGGTTGTTATCTCCCCCACCCAGGTTCAATTCCCTATGAGTGACATGATTATGAGAAATATTAATGTAATGACTATGTGCATATGAATATTGTTGTATTGATGGTCACGCTTTTCCTCTCTCTAAGAGAGAGTTTCCTATGAATATTGTTGTATCGACTCTTGCATTCAAGGTGCCTATGAATATTGTTAAAGATTTCCTATGAATATTGACCCTTACTCTCAAGGTGCCTATGAATATTATTAAGGATGATTTCCCTGCACAAAAATCTCAATGGAATATCCATGAATTTTTTTTAGTAGTAGTGAAGGTAGAGGGTTTATATATATCTTAAAATTAATTATAACCATTTTTCTTTTAGATTTAATTAAAAATATATTGCAGAATTAAATTAAATTAAAATATTTTGATTATGAAATGAGTTATTGTTTTTGGGCATGTGATATTGGTAAGCCATGGTATTGTGGCAAAAACTATTTAAAAGTTAATAATATCCATGGTAAAGTGGAGTTGAATATCCATGGTTAAGAATATTGTTATATTGTAAGTTTATCATAAATATTAAGTTTTTAAGTGTTTTTTAATTAAATTTAAAAGTGATTAGAGAATCATTATTTTAATTTATGTGGTAAAATGGATCTTAAATTACAACTACTATTTATAAGTTATATATTTTAATGTGATGTGTTAATAATGATTTTCCTTTATTTAAAAAAAATGTTAATTATTTTATTAATAAAAAAAAGTTACAATATAACAAATTGACTTTTATTATTCTTATTAATTTTAATTTTTTATTATTAATTGAGCCCACATTTAAATGTGAACACTACAACATCTCCACTCACACGGGTCTATATTATTTTTAACCTTTTATTATTTTTTAATTAAACTGACATGTAAATCTTTACAAACATTGATACCACTTGACATCATCCTCATAGTGTGTTGTAGAGCACCTATCCATGCAAAAAAATATTGTCATATAGAAAAATATGAACAATACATATAAATTATCTAATTTGATTATTTTTCTTAAATACAGTATGATATAATTATATACGCACTTGTGTGTAATGTGGATAGATATTGAATAGGAATCACTAATAATGTCTTATAATGCTTCATTTTCATATTCTTCACATAATTACAATAATGTTTATTTACACTTTGAGGTTAGAATATGATATCAAAATATTTGATTGGTTTAATTTCATAAATATTAAAAAAAGATTGGTAAAGATTTGAGTTTTCATTAATATTATATAATGGAGTAATCTAAATAATTATAAAATTAATGGATGAAATGTTTCTACTCCAAAAGAATATAGAAAGGCTTATTTGGTTGATAAAACTCACAAGAAAAGAGGATTCCTAGTTTGAGTGGGAGCAATGAAAAAATGTTTAAATGGTTCAAAAAGTTTAATGGCCAAAACTAATAGCTATAGAAGATGCAAATGGAAGATTTTATAGATTCGAAAAATATATTTCTACCATTGGAAAGAATAGTAAAGAAGCCAATGACTATGAAAGACGAGGAATGGAAGATTCTGGATAGAAAGGCATTGGGAACAATATCATTGTGCCTGGAAGCATCAGTGGCTTTCAACATTTCAAATCAAAGTCAACAGAGGTTTTGATGATGACATTGGCTAAACTATACAAAAAAAACTCTCTCCTGCTTCTATATTGACTGCGTTACTTCCGACTTTACCTCCGACTAATACTTGAACTACCTTTCTAGATTCAGCCGCTTCCTGCTTCTCTATTGACTTCCGCCTTCTTCCGAACCAAACACATACATCGAATAGGACCCGCCGCCTTACGAACAAACACCGCAGGGTAGACGTGGCGATTATTCTCTTTTGGAGATGCCCAGTTATGCGCAAGTAGAAGGATTGATTGATTTTATATGGAAGGATGAAGGGTTGTTTATCAATTTGTCACGCTAGCTAATAATATAAAAAGGAAGGGTCGAAGTCGACAGCGTTAGCGACGAGCTAAAGCTATGTTAATACCTAGTTACCATACTTATCTTCTTCGCTTCAGGCTCTGGGAGAAAGGAAAGGAAGGGAACTAGTTGAAAATGACAAGAATGGAGACTTAGTAACTTACTTACCTTAAGACCTTAAGGCACGGAACGGCATTCAAATAATGGAGACAAGAGGGCGGAGCCACTCACTA
>APFE031673802.1:76919-113664 GCA_000404065.3 Pinus taeda | reverse complement strand
AGTAAGTATAAAAAGACGCGATGGCGCGGGAGGTGCTTGAACGCGACGGGTTTGGTTAGGGTTTACAGTTTCCTTGCAGGTCTCTGAATCTCTGAACCTCCATTGGCATCTGCATTCTTCAGGCGCCCCTATTCTCCTCTTATACTTTGTCGACTAGCTCGATTATGCATCGATAGGCTCCTGGTATCCTGTCTTGGGTACTCATTGTTGACACCTGGTACTTACTGACTCGGGGGTTTCATTACGGCTCTGCATTCTGATCACGCTGCTGCTCCGGGGAATCTTCTGACACTATGGAGGACATTGAAGCAATCGATTACACAGCAGACCCATTGGAAGGGGTTTCTATGTGGCGCACCCCCTTGTCTATTTCTCATGGTATGTACACCCCGGATCTTTTCAATAATTTGGCTTCATTTTCTACTGGGGATCCATCACGTCTATGCCCTGTATCTTTTCTGGACAAACCCTCTACCTGGCCAGCACTTACCTCGCTGCCTCTCCCTTCGGTGACCCTCGAATCTGAGGTGGAACATCCCTCTTTCCCCCTTTCCAACCCCCTCCCTGCTTCTGATTTGAGGATACCCCCCTCTGCTCTGCCCCCCATTTTTCCTGTTGTCGACATTCTGAATACCGATCCTCCCCTTGGTCATTGCACTCGCTATCCCCCCCTCTCAGATCCGCTGCATTTCCCCGGTGAAACCGTATTTCCCTCTTCACCATCCCCTATCCCTCCCCCCGTTTCTGGTGCCGCCCCGACATCGAAATGAGCTCCGAGCACATCCCCGGCTCCCAACCTTAAAAATAAATTCAGATGTTTCAAATCCAAAGCAGAGGATATCTTCCTCAAACTTGAGGAGGACATCTAGTGGGGCGAAATTATGGATCATGCAGACAAAGTCCTGGTGGGGCGCATCAGGGGTCGGAAATACTCGGCTTCTCGTTTGAAGGCCTAGGCATCTGAAGTGTGGGGATATCATCTGAAGGACGGCCCCATTGTACAGACTCTAGTAAGAGGATGGTTTGCTTTAAGGTTCGTTCATTCCGACCATACTAACTGGGTCTTGTCCACACTATGGCATTTTGAACATGCTCCAGTTCTCGTTAAGCATTGGACTCCCATGTTTAACCCCGAAACCGAGCAAATCGGTATTGGACCTATATGGGTTCGGCTCCCAGGCCTCCCATTACAGTATTGGTCCGAAGACATCTTCAGAAGAATCGGGAATGCAATGGGCACCTTCTTGGACTACGATAGATCCTTTCTTCAATCTGGTAAGATGTCCTATGCACGCATCCTTATCAACCTGGACACCAGGGGTGGTCTACAAGAACATATTACTATTCATTGACGGGACTCGGCACGCCAAACATATTATTGATTATGAAGAGATCCCGTATAGGTGCCGAAGATGTCACCTAGTCGATCACCTATACCGGGACTGCCCACTTCTTCACAAGGATAAGAAGATTGATCAGGTGGAGGTCACTGCACCCCCCCTGCCTTCACACACTCGGTCACAGTCTGAGAAGCCCCAGGAAAAGCATAGGTTGTATGCTGATGCTACACATGCACCTCCGGGTATCACAGTCGATCATCCTTTTCACTCAGAGCCAGACCTTGCGCACATAGACCCTGTTCAGTTGGACGAGGTAACTACGGTCTCGATTGACACTTCCTCTCATATTCATCCAGAATCTCCTTTTGTTGTTGGTTCTTCATCTCATCAGAGCTCTAGCCCGCCATGCTGCTCACTTGATAATCTCTCTGGGGCTCCCTCCGATCGCTCTGCGCCCCTATCCACTCCCCCTCTTGTTTGCTCCATACCGCCCCCCTCTCCCACCATATCCCCGAGTTTTCTCTCCTTGTTCACCTCCTCCATCTCCGCCTACCACGGCCCATCCCCCCCTTCCCCGCAATATGACCTTAGATCCAGATCAAAAGATTGTGGTTTTGATGCTATTGGTCTTGATACCGATTTTGCTCCTGCCCCCCATAAGCCTTCACGGGGTCGACCATCTCGCATTTCAAAAGCCAGACTTACAGCTGATGCTGAGATTGCCACTGGGCATTAGCATACAATCCCCTGGGCCCTTAGAGCAAAGAATGGCCCTGCCCCCCATCCAACATGAAAGTACTCTCTTTCAACTGCAGGGGCTTTGCTAGTTCCCCAAAAAAACTAGCTCTCAGGAGATTGCTTACTACATCTCAGATCAACATTATTTTTCTTCAAGAGACCCTCTGTCCCGCAGACACCCTTGTCCAGTCTCTCAACTCCTGGATGCCTAACTGGATCTTTCATGCCATAGACGCATCAGGGAGATCGGGTGGATTAGCTATTGGAGTCCACTACAGAGCTGTCAAGATCCGGAACATTTGGGGAGGCAGAGGTTTCATCGGTCTGGACGTTTATATTCTCTCCATGAATATGAACCTTCGTGTCATCAACATTTATGGCCCATGTTCAAACAGGGATACCTTTTGGAGCACGCTTTTAGCATCTGACTTATTAAAGGAGGACAATATTATTCTCGGTGGCGACTTAAATTTCACCTTGGGTTTCTGCGAATGGTGGGGGCACTCTGCTCAGGTAGACACTTTCTCGGATACCATTTCCAATCTGTTGGAGGAGCACCATTGGGTTGACATGCCCACGGCCAGGTTACAGCACACTTGGTCTAACAATCGAAGCGGTTTACAGAGCTTGGCCAGAAGATTAGATAGATTTCTGCTCAAGGAACCTCAATACAACAGACTTCCGCGCATAACGCAATGGGTCAGCTCCGGGGGCATCTCGGATCACCGCCCTATATTTTTGGAGACGGTTGACACCTACAACAAGACAAAGGGCCCCTTCAAGTTTAATTCCACATGGTTAAAGGACCCCTCCTACATTCAATTGGTATCTGATTATTGGTAGAACAATCCCATCAGGGATCATGAAGAACATACTGCTGGTTTTGTTAGAAAACTAACCGAACTTAAGCGAATATCCAAGCATTAGGCTCACCAGAAGCGCATTCGCGATGACCATACTGTGAAGGAGGCAGAGAGGTTCATTGCCACATTCGAGGATTCCACTGAAGGTATCTTCCCCAATGTGAGAAGCAAAGAACAGTATAACTCCCTCGTAGCCAAGCGATCCCAGATTCTGAAGGATAGAGAAGCAAGCTGGCGGTTGCGCAGTAGGGCTATATGGCTCACCGAGGGGGACGACAACACCTGTTTCTACCATAAATTTTCCAATGGCCGCAAAGCCATCAATACTATATGGGAATTAAGGGATGAACAAAATCAGTTAATTTCATCTCAGCGGAACTTAGCCAGATTAGCTATCAATCATTTCAAGGGTATCTATTCAGCTCCCAGAGAAGCCAATATCCTGGAGATTATGAGAGTGGCTGAAAACTTTCCCAGATTTGTTCTACAAGAAGAACCAGTGGACCTCACAAAGGAAGTGACCATAGATGAACTCGAAGCCACCATTAAATGGTTCAAGAAAGATCGAAGCCCTGGCCCTGATGGTTGGACCATCGAATTCTACATTGCTTTCCTTGATATTCTAGGCAATGATCTCCTCCGTATTATTGAGCATTGCAGAAGAAATGGCAAAATTCCATCCGCTATTAAATCCACTTTCATTGCCCTTATTCTGAAAGCCAATCATCCGACCACTTTCGATGACTTCCGCCCCATATCCCTCTGCAACTGCCTTTATAAAATTATTTCCAAGATAATCGCCAATCGTCTTAAGCCCATTTTATCTCGCCACATATCCCCTGAAAAATTCGCTTTCCTCAATCACAGGCAGATACATGAGACCATTGCTACAGCCCAAGAGCTCTTACATTCTCTTCATATCAAAAAACAAAAGGGCCTGATATTAAAGGTAGACCTTTCAAAAGCTTTCAATAGAGCCAACTGGCTCTACCTCCGACTGCTTCTGACACACCTTTGCTTTCCCCATATCTTTATTAAATGGATAATGAGCTGCATTACCGACGTAGCTTACAACGTCCTTCTCAATGGAGAGGCCACATCTTTCTTTACCTCTGCTAGAGGGCTTAGGCAAGGCTGCCCCTTATCTCCGCTCCTATTCCTTCTCATCATGGAAGGCTTGAGTAGACTCATCTCATCTGCCCGGGATAGGAACCAGATCATTGGCATCAATATCTCTGATAATTTTTATCTAACTCACCTTTTATTTGTTGATGACATTCTCATATTTCTTAATGGATGCATAGGTGACACTGCTTCTCTCCAGCATATTTTTGCACTCTTCCAACAGGCTACAGGTATGCAGATAAATGAAAGCAAATCAACCATCACGGCTGTCGGATGCTCCCAACAAGAATCTGCATATGCATCTTGTCGTTACCCCTTCATCTCTTTATCACTAGCTGACGACATCAAATATCTGGGGTACAGACTAAAACCCCTGGGCTATCGGATTGCAGATTGGACTTGGTTAATAGCAAAGGTGGAGAAACGATTGTTGGTTTGGTATCACGGATATCTCACAAGAGTTGGTCGATTGACTCTCATAAAGGCAGTTATTGAAGCCACTCCAGTATACTGGATGACCTTGGCTTGGATACCTTGCGGCATCTTGAACAGATTACAAAATATATGTGCCAGATTTTTATGGAAAGGTCATCATATTGGGAAGCAATTTGCCTGGGTGAAATGGGTCACCATCGCTAGGCCCAAACATTGGGGCGGATGGGGCATAAAGAATCTTGATCTCTTTGCCAAGGCTTTGGCAGCCAAATTGGGTTGGAACCTCCTGACCACTGACAGCCTATGGTCTCGTGTTGCTCAGAGTAAATACATACAACCGATGCATCTCATGGATTGGTTCCGGCAACAACACGACCCTGGACGCAGTATATCAAACATTTGGAAAGTTGTCCTTCAATCTCTACCTCTATTGCGGGAAGGTATCACCTGGCACATCAAAAATGGAAATAGCGTAAGGATTGGGGTGGATCCATGGGTGGGGTGCGGCAATTCGCACAGGTTTTCCGATGGTCTGATCGCGCACCTTCATAACAGAGGCATCACACATATGAATCACATTGGGGACAGCGTGAACTCCACCTTTCTGCAATAGGCTTGGGCAACCCAGCGCGCATTGGAGATACCCGAACAGTGGCAAAATGAATGGTGGGCTTACACTGATGCTCTCACGCAGGCGCACGTCAGACTCACTGAAGGCCCCGATGACATTATTTGGGCTATCGCAAACCATGGATTATACTCTCCCAGGTTGGGATACTTAAAACTCATGGAAGCATTCAAGCCCCCATCTATTCTCCCCATCTGGAAAGATCTTTGGAAGTTGGAAGCAGCCCCTCGCACCAGGCTCTTAATGTGGAATATCATTTTCGATAAAATCCCCATAGGAACCAATCTCATGAAGCGCTCATTCCATGGTCCGTTCAGATGCCATTTGTGTTGTTTAGAAGAGGAAAGCACAGAACACCTGTTCTTAAACTGCAATGTTACAAAAGCTTTCTGGCATAACATATCTTCACACAATCCATCCCTCAAAGCCTGGCAGGGGCCGAATATCATGGAGGCGTGGAGCGATTGGTGTCGACTGCATACAGGAAAATCCATTAATATGCCACTACTTGCTTGCTGGGCGATATGGATCGCTCGGAACGAGGTCATTTTCCAAAACAAGGCGCCCCATTAGCCTGTCATTCTGAGCCACACCATCGCTGATTATGAATTACTCCCTGAGGCAGATCCAAAAATAGCATCCGCACAAACAGGAATTTAAATCTAGACAAAACAAAGCCTTGGGCTTTCTTCGATGGCTCTGCCCAAGATACAGGATGCGGTGGAGGAGCGCTGTTATACCTTAGCGATGATCATTATTACAAAATACAGATCAAGCTTGGCAGAGGCACCAATAATTTTGCTGAGTTAAGCACAACAAAACATATCATTCATTTTGCGATACAGGAACAGTGCAGCCACCTTCAATTATATGGGGATTCACAAATTGTTTGCAACTGGCTGAACAATTCATCACACTGTCATTCTTTCTCTCTGAGACATATCCTTGAAGAGACAAAAATACTGATCACATCATTTGAATCCTTCAAATGCAGCCACATTTACAGAGAGCAAAACACTGAGGCGGACCAGCTATCTAAAGACGCAGTACAAAATCATCACGATGGCTGGCTAATCCAAGAGGTAATTGATTGTACTTTCTATCAGCACTATCACAAACCTTATCATGACTTACAGTAGGAATGGGTCTCCGACCCTCATAAATCCATGCTCCTATTCTTGCAGTTTATTGATTATGATATCTTATGATGTATCATCTGTGCAGCTGTATCAGCTTTAGTAGTGCTCTCTGCGTAGAGCCGGAATGTAATGAGTTATTTTTTCTGTTTCTTCTAGTTCTGGGCATGTACAACCCCTGTCATTCAGACTCCATGTGTGGAGCTATGACAATGGAGGCTCCTTCAGGAAGGTCTCTGAAACACTATATGAATGCTACAGCATATACAAAATGTAATTTCTACAAATTAATAGAAATTACGAATTTTTCCTTATGGTAAAAAAAAAAAGTATAAAAAGACGTTTTATTTATTTACCATACCTCCACTTTACTTATATTTTTATTTGTTTACACCCTTGCATGTATATAAGGTGACTTATGGAGTAAATATAAAAAATGCTTTATTTATTTACCATACCTCTCATTTATTTATTTTTTATTAATTTACCATACCTCTTTTATAAATATGGTATTTGGGCCTTTGGCCCAAAGGATTCACTTAAATAAAACCTATTCTTGAAAATGGGCGAATGGAAGTTTGTAACTCCTAATTTCAAGGGCTAAATTTACCTTTTTTACCCTCTCCCTTAAAATAAGGTGGGCTATTTGAGGTGATTTGTAAAAATGTACTATGATACAAAATATTCTGCACACTAAAAATTTAAAACCCCTTAATTTCGCCAAAGGGCAAACATTCGCCCCTAAAATCACCCCTATTTTTGTAAATTCAATGGAGTGAGTACAACTGCAAGTTGCCCTGGCCGGAGTCTGGACTTTGGAGCTTGTGGAGATTATAAATTTATAACGTTACACTGTTCACACCATATTAAATATATATATAAAAAAAATTATAAATGTTTTTTTTTTTAACTTTTTAATTTTTAAATGCCCGTCAATATGACGTTTTTGAAAATGAATGGCAAGTTGAGCATGACGTGGAGGTTTTAGATTAAAACATATTTTACGGGTAAAAAGCGGAATACGGGCATACGAGCGTCAAATTTAACCCCTGTGTACTAGACATAAATTTAGTTTTAAATTAATTCTAAATAATATAAAATAAAAATAATGAAATTTAAAGCATTGATTTGCTAGCATTGTCCTTGCATGATGTTGATTTTGTTTTTAATGAAATTATCTGAAAAGACCATTTAATTCATGCATGTAGAGTCCAATTTCCCAAAAGAATCAATATTTATCATATTATAATTTGCTCCGGTTAACCAGGTCCCCAAAGTTAAAAAAATTAATTGACAAAAAGGTAATAAGTCTAAGTTGTTGTTTATCTTCATCTAATTTTGATTGAAGTCCTGGATCTTCATGTTAGCTGGAAAGAAGGCGCATTCCACGTGATTTTTTTGACCAGGAAAAATATTATTAAATGTGATTTGTGAGGTTTGTAACAATGAGTATTATGTTTTACAATCTACTTTTACTCTCTTACTTATTATTCTATTAGCATAAGAATACAAATTTATGATAAGACTTTTGAATCTTTGACTTATTAATTGATAAGAATTTTGTACTTCTGTTCATTAATTTATGCACTGAGAAATAACATGTTGAAAATGATGGTCAATTGTAGAAAATTGAATTAAAATATTGTCAAAAAATAATTTATGTGCAATATAAAACTATAAAAAATTTACCAATATTTTTGGTCAACCCTAAATTAATATAAATTTAACCACAAACTAAATGAAATATCCCATACTTAGCAAAAATAATAATTCATTTTGAAAAATTATATATTAATAATAATAAATATATAATAATACTTAGAAAAATAATAATTCATTTTGAAAAATATATATATATTAATAATAAATAAATATATAATAATAATTATTAAATTAAAATATTAAGAATAAATATATTAATTAAATTTGTATTGAATAATTAAAAGCATGATTAATATTTTTCAATTTCACAACATATATCTATCACTACACACCATGTCAATATTAGTAAATATTAATTAACATTATCATTATATATAAAGACATATTGATAATAAATAATTAACTCAGTAGTAGATATACTAGACATATCATGTCAATGTCGTTTGTAGATACATATATATACGACACGTTGCAAGGACAAACAATTTAAATTTTAGGAAACATTTTTAAAATAAATATATTTTTTTTCGAAGTTCATAGGCAACGAGTCTTAACACCTACAACATATTATTGACATGTGAAAACGATCACCTCATGACAAACATTGCAATTATTTCCAAGGATCTCAAAAATACCCAATCCACATGTTGGAATAATAAAATATTTGTAATTGGCTTTGTGAAATATATAATTGAAATTAACACGGGAACATAAATTTAGGATAAGATTTTTGTATTTATAGTTTATTAATTGATAAGTATTTTCTTTTTATTTCTGGTAAATTAATTTATTTATTGAGAAAGAGTAGGTTGAATCGGATAGTTATTAAATTGTAGAAAATTAAATTAAAATATTGTTAATAAAATATTAAATTTCAATGTACAAAATTAAATTGTGGAAAATTTACAAATATTTTTAGTTAACCCTAAACTAATATAAATTTGACCACAAACTAAATGCAATATCTCATACTTAGGGCAGGGATAATAAGATAAGGTAGAGTAGTTAACCCTAAACTAATATAAATTTGACCACAAACTAAATACAATATCTCATACCTAGTGCAGGGATAATAAGATAAGGTAAAGCATTGCACAAAAGAATCTATCCTAACACCACTATATGCAAAGCATGGTAAGAAAATAAGAGACGATTTCATTTGCAAATGAGGAGAGTGAAAGACGCTTCTTATTTAATTTAATTTAATACATAATTTTATTTTATTTTTATTTCTGTTCTTGGTCTTCTTGTTGTGAAAGAGCCTTCTATACATGTTCTTGGTCTTCTTGTTATGAAAGAGCCTTATATACAACCCATGCAACGCTGGAAAATTTATGGTGAAATATTTCTTATGGGTCTTGAACATTGGCGTAATATAGGCATCTATCTAGAGGCAACCATCTTCACCATGTTTGTGAGTATTTAAACCAAATGAAATACATACATACATCTTTAGCACTCATTACAATCCATGGAAATGCCATTTTTAAGAGTTCATGCACAATCATACCAATTCTTGAGTAATGAGCACACCAAGCTAGTAGCTTATCAACCAAATGACTTAAAGATTGAACGAATAAGATTCGATAGGGACACCTTCCCTCTTTTCTCTTAGAGAGGGGCAATGGTATGTGTATACCAGATTCCTTAGTGTCCTCCATATATGTTTATCGTGTCTATCTAGAATACATGTGTTATGTCTATGGAATATTTTGGAGATGTGTGGACCTAGATTGAGCATGGGACAAAGGGATTATTGACAGGCCACCGACTACGTGCCACTAAAAGTTATTAATAAAATATAAAAGCTTTTTGCTTATCGAAATCTTTTAGTGTGCCACCAAAGGCAATTTAGGATGATACCAAAAAAAATATGTGGGCAAACATGGAAGAAGAAAGAAAGAAATTATTTTGACATCCACGAGGCTAAAGATAGCCTATGGGATAGATTGCTTCTTCATTTGCTTGATGTATTCAGCTCTTTTTCTGTGAAGCTTCACAATAAATGCTCCTAGCTTCTCGACAAACCCCTCGCTAAATACATTATCCCAAGAGCTATTTGTCAGCGTACCTGGATAACTTTCCCTCTTGTCTTTGAAGGCCTTACATTCTAAAATGAAATGTTTTTCTCTTTCCACTTTTCCGAAAGAACAAAAAAGGCATACCCTCTCCTCCCACACTTCCTTTGGCCTTTTCCAACGCCCTGTTTCACAATGGAGTTAATGAGAATTAGTCCTTAACTGAGCAATAAGAATTTTGGCTCTCCAAAAGAAAATGGCCTCTATGTATGCTTTTGGTTGATGATTATGAGTGGGATTAAACACTTCAATATAGTAATTTTCTTTCTTCCTAGCTCCTTATCCCAAGTACGTTTGTGGAACTTTTCCATAACAAAAGCTTTTATCTCTTTGTTGTTTATGGGACACGCGTTCAAGCAAATACCCCATTTACTAAACCATTTTTTGTTTTGTTGCATCCAAGTTTTTTCGCTCTTGCACAATCTATCATTAAAGACAACCTTAGGCCATCTACCCTCTTCCATTTGCTCAAATATTTTTTAATACCTTATGACTCGCACCATAGCAATTGCTTCAATAGGAGCAGTCCTTGTTTCACTTAACAAGATATCATAAGAAACTGCACTTTTAATCTTAAATTTGTTTGTAATCAAACGCTTCTAAAATTTCTCAATTTTGTCTCCACTACGTGTCGGAGGTACTGCTAGCCCATAGTTCACAACCATAGAGAATCATCAAAATCACTAGAAGCCCAAAAAGAGTTTGAGTGGTCTTCCAGTCCCATATCTCTGCCTCTCTACACCTATTTTGAAAAGCATAAAATGTTTTCCAACCCCCCAAAGTTCTTTTCTTTCTACAACCATTCCAGCTTAGATTTTTGTTGAAGTCAATTCCGAGATATTTGTAATCTGCAACTTCTTCCAGAATGTTGCCTTCAAAATAGAACTTATGTTGGTTATGTTTTCTTCTCTTAGAGAAGACCACTGCTTTCATTTTGTTGATATTGACTTGCATCCCCACACTTCTACAAAAATTCTCAAGGGATAGTAAGTACTCTTGCAAACCAAGCATTGATTTAGCAATTAGAACAAGGTCATCTACATACAAAATAAGCCTTATAACAAAATTGCACAAATAGATACCATCACCCCCTTGCGACTTTAATCACTCCTCAAGCTTGTCGATATATAAACCAAAAAGGGTAGGAGACAGTGGGCAACCTTGCTTGACCCCGATATCGCTTCTAAAACTTTTAGAAATGCCCGTTGAAGTTCTAATTTTGACTTTCACCTCTTCATACAGCATATGCACAGCTACTCTCAAATGTTTAGGAACCCCAAGTTCCTCCATTCTCTGCTAAAGTTTATCCCTAGGAATCGAGTCAAACGCTTTTTTGAAATCAACAAAGCAACAAAAGACTTCTTCCTTTTTCTCCCAAACTTTTTCAATGATGTGCCTTAAAGTTATGCAATGATCAACTGTGGAATGTTTAGGTCTAAAACCTACTTGCCCTTTAGCACGCTTATCTCTTTCTTCTGCCCACTTGCTAATTTTGTTTTTTAGCATGCTTCCAAATAGCTTTGCAAACAAAGGGTTTATCATGATGGTCCTATAATTGGAGGGATTATTGACGTCACCGCCCTTGAAAATAGGTATTGCCAGACTAGTTGTCCAATATGTGGGGATCCCTTGTTGTATGATGTTGTTGAAGATTTTTGTAATGTAAGATGCAAGAATATTTGAACCCCACTTTAGATATTCTTCTTGGAGTTCAGCTAAGTCTTTTGCTTTTCCAAGACCCAACTTCTTAATACCCATCTCTACCTCTTGTACCGTGAAGAGTTCAGTATCAGTGTTGACCAAGGGGGGAGGGTCAACCTTGGGAACCTGCTCATAGGGTTGTCTTGCATAGTCAAACCATTTAGAAGCTATAATAGTATTTCCAACTTGTATCTTTTTCGGTTGGAGCTCCTTCCAAAATAATTTGGGATTATTTTTCCCAAGGAAGATTAGTTCTTCCCTCCTTGAAACCATGAAATCAACCTTTTTCTTGTTTAATAACTGCTTGTAAGATTTGAGCTTTATGTTATCCTTGTTTGACTCTTTCCACATTCTCCTTGCCTTTTTGCATTCCTCGTCAAACCAAGCATTAACCAGAAAGCAATTTGTTTCAGACTTCTTAATTTTTGTTCTTTTTCACTTTGCAAGTGTGCATTGAATTAAATGTGTTAATTCATGACTATGAAGGCTGTGAATTGTAATTTTCTCCTTCTCAAAGAGCCTCTCTAGTGTCATTTTGAAGGTGCTACAATTTTCTGGGGTCAAAAGAATTATGCCCTGTGGGAGATCTTGCTGGGCATGCTGAATTTTTTACTGCAATTGTTTCTTTCCAATCCAAGAGAAACATAAATAAATTGCCTTGTGATCTGATTTCAAATCCCACAGCTGATCTCCAACCAAAACTTCTTCCATTTTCTCACACAAACCATGCGAGCAAATTACATAATCTACCACACTTGCTCCATTGTAAGTATTGCAAGTGAAATTACCGAACTTTTCCCATCTAGTCAAGCCATTACAAATGACTAAATCAAAGGCCCCACATAGAGTAAGCAATTGTTCACCAAAGAGATTGCAACCCTTGTCCTCTGAAATTCTTTCCCACTGATGATTACTTTCTTCTGTAAGCCAAATAGGGTCACAATCATCTTTACAACAAAGAATGCTAGCTTGCTCACTTGCAGTCCTAGCATTGAAATAACCCACTATAAGGACTTCACCTAGCTGCGAATATGTTGCAATATCTGCTTTTAAAGCTGCAAATGGATCTTTGTGGTCAAGCCCTCTACCTTTGTATATTTTTGAAACCTGTGGCGCAAAATAGCATGCTGCAATTTTGATGTGGTTTCCATTTTCTGATATTTTAAACCAAATGAATTGGATATTTAAGTTATCCTATTAGATTGTGAGGGTGTTAATTTTCCTTCCACCAATAATTGTCATATTTTCTGGTAGCGGTTCAACATGATCAAAATCTCTTGTCGTATTTTCTAGTAGCATTCAGCATGATCAAAATCTCTCGTTGGGTGTGGAAATTCTCTTTATAGATTCTCCATAGTAAACGTTTCCAGTTTTCTTCCCAAAGATAACTGAAATTACATGGTGGCTTAGAATTTCCTTAATCTTGTCAATCTTCAAAGTCATTATTAAATCTAAAGGACTGGGAACATCCCTCAATTAGTGTTTCATATTCTGCTACAAGGCTGCAACCAAGATCCTCTCTAGTATGGATCACAAGAGGAGTATCTTTGGTTTTATCATATATCCCTTATTCCTCATGCCAACAATTGAAATTTTCCATTTCTTTATCAAGAATTGTGTCAACTACCATGCTCAAAAACTGCCCACATATTGTCCTGTCTTCAAGAATGATGTAGTCAAAAGTTGATGATGCTCTTATTGTGGGTCTACAATGTGTTCTTCAATAATTGCTTCATCACCAACCTCCTTTTTTATATGAGTTTTTTTTCTTTGTCAGAGGTATCTTCTTCTAGATCTCCTCGTTCTTCTCTTTCTATGTCAAGATCTAGTTGTTCCATAGACAAGATGGAGGGTTGACCCAAGCCTGAATAGTCTTACTGTCATTATTTGTTTTTACAGCAACACATAGTGATTTCAATGCATTGTGTTGTTTAGATGCTTTTTAGATGGTTCCAAGACAAGTACATCCATAGGGTCAATTTCATAATATTGGAAAATAGTGTCAAATTCATTTCTTCTTTCAATACAAAGTCCATTTTTTTATATCATAATAGTATTCAACCAGTGGCTCACAAAACTTCATATCTTCTACAATGCTCTCTTCAAGTGCTTTGTAACTTTCTACATCAAGAACCTCATGATATCTAGTGTTATCTTGATCAATGTGAGGTGGAACAAGAAGGACTTCTTCTTATGGACCCATTGTCAAGTCCTGATAGATATCTTCATACCTTTGAAATTTGGAATCCCTGTGTGGTACCTCTTCCATATATATTAATTCTTATTTGCAGGGAAAGAAGACCTACTAAGGAGATAATGATAGAAAACAAATGCTGACATAGGAAGCATGCAAGGGAAGTCTGCTATACATTTTCAAATTCTTTTTAGTTTTCCTTTAATTTATGGAGATTTATTGTGATATTCCTACTTAGTATTTTCCTAAGTAAATATCAATTTTGGTTTATTACATGGTTACACTTAGGAGAAGTGGGCTTAGAGGACCCACATTTGATTTTTAGCATAGGAGGCACTCCAACATTAGAGTTAGATGAAAGATTGCAACCTTGGTGGAGCGTGGGGGCCACCACAAGGGAATTTCGGCCCACATGGAGAGTACGCTCTCCTTGGAGTGGAATTGGTGTGAGGAATTCTATGTGGGCCCACATGGGAAATATTGAAGGCAACTTGACAAAATGAAGAAGGAACTCCCATTTGACTCATTCATATATCATTTCAGAATTTGTCTCTTGACATAGCATGCTTGAGCAATGAGCCAAGTCTACATGTGTTGTTCAACACACGGGTGTTTCCGAGTGGAGATCCTAGCCCTTGCTTTGGTGGAATTTGAGTGCTAGCCTAAGGATGGAGTTCCACTTAGTTATAAATCATACCAGAAGCAGTGAGGTCGTACTACAATGGAGGGGAAGCTACAACAGCGTAGGGACTGTGTAGTGTTGGGTAGAGCCACTCCAGGAGGTTAAGGAGTGAGTGGATTTTGGGGTGGATATTTGGAGGGAAGCTTTGGGGAGCCTTCTAACAAGGATTGGAGGCATTTTGAGGCATTTAGCAGCATATTATATAAGTGGGCCAATTTTCCTAGCAGCAGAGAGCCAAAGAGGGTCAAATTTCCGGGGTCAAGTTTTGGCCAAACTCTTTGTGGGTTATTTTGGGTTTGTTAAGGAGAGGTTGGGATTAATTTCCCAAAAGTTTTTGAGTAATGGAGAGGGCCCTAGCAGCAGATCCTTTCAGGAAGCAACACATTTATGGGCAACTACAACACAGTACTTGGGAAGCATAACAACAGTTTGGAGGAGGGTGTCACACTTCTCATTTTGGGCTTTGCTAGCTTGCTTAGAGCAAGCCCGGGTGCACTCATTCCAACACCTTATTGTACACCCCATTTTCATTAATAAAATGAGTACGCAACGCAATTTTTTATTTCAATTTGTGGTTTGATTGCTTGTTATTGTTTTATGGTTTTTTTGTCTATGTTTGCCTTGCATATTTACTATTAATTTTCCTTAGGGATATTACAGTGGTATTAGAGCTCATAGACTTGGCATAGCCTATGGGAACAATGCAGTCTATGATACTGGAGGATAGGCAGCATGTGACATACCGAAGGAAAAGGTACAAAAGGAAAGAAAGATAGTTGGAAATTACCCCTGATCCTATGACTACAAAGCTAGAGGTAGAAGAAGCCAACATGGAAGACAATGAAGGAGATAAAAGGAATGAGGAAAATAAGTTTGTCCAACTCCTACTGAAGGCAGTTCAAGACTTGTCTCAGAATATTGAAGGAGTGGATCAACAAAATGGCAATGGAAACAAGGGTAAGGGAGTCCAAGGGGATTTCCAATTTGGAGAAGGGGCTAGCACTTCACAGCACCACACATCTCTCAATGCCAACATGCCACTGATCCCAAACAAACCCCCTAGCTCCACCATCCCTACGTTCCTACATTCTAGAGCTGGTGGGAAACCAGATCAAGAGGAAGTGCCTTATGGGGACTATTTCCTAGGGTAACGGTCCTATGGACCCTATTTTGGGAGGGCCATTACCTTCGAGGATTTATGCCAACTGAAGGGAAACGGTATCCCCAAGGGATAGAGTGGAGGAGGCTACATGTAGGGGACAAACTTGCAACGCACTGTGGGGAGGCTTTTTCTCCCAAGTTTCGAAGGGTTGTCCAAGAGCTCGAACAAGGCATGGGTTGAAAAGGTGGATGTCTATTTCTAGCTGAATAAAATGATGAAAGGAGAGGCAATAAATATTGCCACATTGCATTTGGAGGGGGAAGCCCATGACTGGTGGTTCCATGGGTTGACCACGTTGGCACATGCAAGAGTAACTTCTTATGATGATTTCACTAGGAGGGTGTTGGAGCGGTTTGAGAGGAAATATCTGAAGGAGTATTTTGGGAGCTAGCAAGGCTCAAGAAGGTCGGGAATGTAGAAGCCTACATTTTAAAGTTTCTGCGATTATCTGTGATGGTGTTGGATTTGTCAGAGTCTAGGAGGATCTATATGTTTTTGGATGGGCTAGCAGAGCCATTACATGGGTTAGTGAGGTCCAACAAGCCCACTACATTACAGGATGTGGTAGGGAGATCCTGAGATTTATGGGATGCCTTACCTAGGGCTTGAACACCACTATCCCCTAGACAAGGTTTCCAGCAGAGGGGGGAAGGCACCAGGGCTCCACCACCGGGGTCTAATCAAGGGCATGGTCAGCTGGATGAGGAGACCCAAAGATACCTCAGGAGGAGGAAACTGTGTTTCACTTGTCAGGAGTCGTGGGCACCAAGCCACATATGTGCAGTGGACAAGGCCCACTACATCGAGCTATTCTCTTACAACGATGCAAAGGATGAGACCTATTTTTAGATGGGTGGAGATGACATCGCAACATCTCAAGAGGTAGGACCACCACCACCACCACCACCTCTAAGGGGAGTTTCCTTTGCACCTTTTGGAGGGTTCCTTGGATCGTTGTGTGGGGTACCCAAATTTTTTACTTTGAGGATTAGATGCACTAGTCAGGGGAAACATGTATTAGTTCTGGTGGATAGTGGGGCAACCCACAATTTCATTGATTCTCAATTGGTTCAGAGGAGAGGCATCACAACTGAGAGTTTGAGGGATTCTCAGTTCTTGTGCCTGGGGACACAACCATGTATTGCAATTTCTATGTGTCAGCTTTGACAGTGACCATGTGGAACTACTCCATGATAGATCATTTCTTTGTAGTAGACGTACTAGACACCAACGTGGTGTTGGAAGTCTAGTGGCTCTATTCACTTGGCAGGGTCACAACCGATTGGAGGAAGTTGGAGATGGAGTTTGTAGGGCCAGATAGAAAGATAGTTTTTCTTCGGGGAGTGCACTCATACCCACCATAGACTGTTTCAGCACACAGGATGGAGGCTAAATTGAGACATGGAGACATTGAGTGAGCTGTGGAGTTGAGGATCTCAGAGGTTGGGGGCAAGCCCAATCCATCACATCCAGAGATACAGGCTATTCTTGGCAGGTATCCAGTTGTGTTTGGGGACATACCACCAGGTCAACGACCTAACCGGGGGTTTGAGCACACTATGAAGCTAGAGTCAGGAGTGCGGGCTGTCATCACCACTCCTTATCGACATCAAAAGGCATATCGAGATGAGATAGATAGGTCCATCCATGAGCTATTGGCACTTGGGCATATCAAGCCCAGCTCTAGCACTTTTGTTTCATCAGTTGTGTTGGTGAAGAAGAAGGATGGGTCCTTACATATGTGCATCAATTATCGGTCCCTAAACAAGAATACATTGAAGAAACACTACCCCATCCCACATATAGATGAGCTAATGGATGAGTTGAGGGGAGCTAAGTTCTTTTTCAAAGATTTATCTGTAGTCGGGGTACCATGAGATCCGAGTGAAGGACCAAAATGTCCCAAAGACAACATTTCAATGCCATTATGGGCACTTCAAGTTCTTGGTTAGGCCCTTTGGTCTAACCAATGCATCAACTACCTTCCAATCATGCATGAACTGTGTGTTTCGTGGGAAGTTGAGGAAGTTTGTGCTGGTCTTCTTTGAGACATACTAATTTATAGTTGGACTTGGGAGGAGAATTTGTAACACCTTGAGACAGTACTTCACATTCTGGAGGAGCAATACTTCTATGCTAAAATGTCCAAGTGTGAGTTTGGGTTGACTGAGATGCTCTAACTAGGGCACATCATTTAGGTGGATGGTATGAGAGTACATGAGAAGATCATGGCTATCCGAGACTGGCCAGAGCGCTGGAATGTGATCGAGCAAAGGGGTTTTGTAGGCATTTTCAATTATTATAGGAAGTTCATGAAGGGCTTCTCCTAATTAGCAGCACCCCTCATAGACTTGACGAGGAAATGGGCTTTTTAGTTGACCACTACAATGTTGGAGGCATTTGACCACCTCAAGGAGGTCATGAGTAGTTGTCTGGTGTTGGTACTTCCTGACTTCACTCAACCTTTTGTGTTGGAGTGTGATGCATCAAGAGTGGGTGCGGGGTCCATGTTGATGCAAGGAGGGAACCCCATAGCTTTTGAGAGTCGGAAGTTACTGCCCCATGAGCTACTGTACTCCATCTATGATAAGGAGATGTTGGCCATCATGCATGCGTTAGCCAAGTTCAGGTAGTATTTTGTGGGGAACAAGTTTAAAGTCAAGACAAACCATAACAACCTCAAGTTCTTCTTGGAGAAGAAACAATTATAAGAGAGGCAACAAAAGTGGGTGAGAAAGCTCCAAGCATATGAATTTGACATAGAGTATGTCAAAGGGAAGCACAACGTAGTGGCTAATGCATTTTCCAACAAGCCAACCACCCTTTCTTTGATGAGCATTGCCCTAGATTGGAGGGCGCAATTACTAGTGGAGTACTCCAAGGAGCAGTTCGCGTGTGAGGTCCTTGATGGGTTGGTGACAGATGACTGGTATCGGGTGATGAACAAGGTCATCTACTATTGAGACCAAATCTACTTGTTACCCAACTCCCCACTCAGGGAGAAGATTCTATAGGCTACCCACGATTCACCATTAGAGAGGCACCAAGGGTTCAAGAAGACATATTGGGCCATTAGAGAGAATTTTGCATGAAAGGGTTTCAAGGGTGATGTTTTGAGGCATATTTGGGAGTGTGACACATGCTAGCGGAACAAGGGTGAGAAAACACACCCTGTGGGCCTATTGCAGCCACTTCCCATTCCAGAGGGGAAATGGGAGATCATATCAATGGATTTCATTACCGGTCTACCCACAATACAGGGAAAAGATTGCATCTATGTAGTGGTGGACCGCTTGACGAAGTATGCTCACTTATTCACCATCCCAGCTTGGTACTCGGCCTCACAAGTGGCTGATTTTTTCATCATGGAGTTTTTTCGATTACATGGTCTCCCAAAGACCATTGTTAGTGACCAGGACAGTTGGTTCATGGGTGTATTTTTGCAAGAGCTATTATGGTTGGTGGGTACTAAACTCACCCCAAGTACTAGTTACCACCCATAGACAGACGGGTAGATGAAGATAGTTAACACATGGCTGGAGGGCTACTCGTGTAACTATGTGACAAGTCAACATAGAGCATGGATATGGTGGCTACACTTAGGTGAATACTGCTACACCACGATGCACCACATGTCCATAGGTATGTCACCATTCCGACCTCTATATGGCTACTGATTTGATTAATATTATTTTTGATGTGTTAAAATTCCTTTTCAAAATATATTAAAAGTGCTTGAGGATTTATGAAATTATTTGCAAGCTTAAACATGGGTTTTTGAGTGCTTTTATGTAATTTTTATGTGAAAATTAACATAAACAAATTACTGAAAAACATCATATAATATACATAAACATTACCATAAACAATATCATAGCAGTACATGATGAAGGAGTTCACCCCTCCTGGGCTATGTCTCCTTGTTTCAGCTTCCAATGGCTTAACCCTCTCTATTATGCTAAAAAATGTGAATACATCAGTTTACAATGCTCAGAAAGCTCTGAAACCTATTCTAATGGCTCTAGAATGCCTAATAATTCTTGTTTGGCCTCTTTCTGCTCCTGATTTGGTCAAAAATTGAACAAGTTATGGCCTTTCCAAATCCTCTTCTAATTGCACCACAAGTTCTTTTGTTAAGAATGGTGTCTTGATGTAGTTCATCAAGGTATTCAGGAGAAAAATCCTCAATGGAAGGAATTTTGACTTTTTCTCCTTGATCTTCAATCAAAGGAGGCTCATACAACCTTAATTTCTCAACATTAACAACAACATAAATTTGCATATATGAAGGCAAATCCAACCTGAAGGCATTGTTACCAATCTTTTCCAAAATTCTGAATGGACCATACCTAATTCGTTTTATCTTTTTACCTTCTCCTTGGAGCCCCTATTTGCTAATCTGAAGCCAAATTTCATCACCGACTTGAAACTTGTGATCTACACGATGCTTGTCGTACCTTTCTTTGTACTTGCCTTGGCTCTTTTCAAGACGATATTGTACTGTTTGATGTACCATTTGGAGTTGTTCAATGAACTCCTTGGCTTTGTCCATGTTACAATCAATAGAAACATCCTTCTTACCAAGATGATACAACACATTATGATGCAAATGGTAAACAAATTCCTCTACTTGATTCCCTTGACTCAAGCTTGAATGTACATATTGAAAGTATGTATTTTGGTGATCATAACTTTCATGTAAAACAAAATGATGCTTGAGGATAATAGTTACAAAAACAATAGGCCTAGAAAGAATATCAATAAACTTGTCACTTATACCTTTCTTATTCTTTTTGACCAAGTGGAATAGTATAATAAAACCCATCCAATGAAAGTGCCTTTGTCGCTGCAACTTAAACAATGCACCATTGAATTTTTTTGAATGAAATGAAATGGGCTTACCAAATTTCATAAAGAATTCACCCATGGCATAGTCACTAGCATCAGTATGGATCTCAAATGACTGTCTCAAGTCTAAAAGTGCAAGTACTTAAGTTGAACTGATCTTTTCCTTCAATTCATCAAATGCCTCTTGTTGTTTGCCTCCCCACTGGAAGAACTTTTGCACAACTATCAATGAATGCAAATGAGCTACAATAGAATAAAATTTAACAAAAATTTTCCTCCAACATTGGGTTGCTCCCAAAAAAACTCCTATCTAGATTACTATCTTGAGCGTTGACCAATCCATAATGGCATCAATCTTGGAGAGGTCTATTATGGCCCAAGTACATCAAAGAGGTTTTACCCAACTCATACTTTGACATCTTCAATAACAAATGTTCTTGACATTCAACATCAAGTATTTTTTCACACATGACATGCTCATAATGAAATTTTATGAAAATGAAAATGTCATCCAAGTAGACTATCATGTCTAGAAATGGATTCAATAAATCTTTCTTTATATGCATGAGAATAGTAGGAGCATGGCAAAGACCAAAAATCATAACAAGCCATTCAAACCAACCTTGCTTGGTTTTGAATGTTGTCTTCCATAAGTCTCCTTCAACAACTCTACTTTGATGATAACCACTCCTTGAATCCCTTTTAATGACATGCTTTCCATTCTTCTTGGGCACCAAAACAATAGGTGCACCACATGGTGAAGGAGATAGTCGGATGATACTTTTGTTCAACAACCCTTGAATTTTCTTTGTTATTTCTGCATTTTCCCTTCTTGACATCTGGTGCATGCCAATGTTAGGAAGAAGGCACTTTTGCTACAATGGTATTTCATGTTGGATTCTCCTCTTGAGAGGAAATTCCTTTGCTTTTTGGAACACCTCATCATCATGGTTAACTACATCAACCAAATCAGTTTTCTATTTTGAATTACAACCATCAAACATTTCATAATCAACATCAATATTGGGTTTGATCATAAGAAGCACTAAATTCTTGCTTGAATTCACTAGTCTTTTCATTTGCCCTGCATTAACTAATGAGAGATTTAGCTTCTTACGATGAGCTCTCACAATATACTCCACACCATCTTTGAACAAGTGGTACTTGTTTTCATGACGATAGAGGATTTCTTTTCTATCATAGAGGTAAGGACTACCCAAAACAATTCCTGAAATATCAAGCGTACAACATCTAATTCAACTTTGTCAGTGAAGTTGGTTGTGATTACAAACCGAAGAATACATTTTCTTGTAACTTGTTAGTTTGTGCCTTTGCATATCCATTCCAATGGATATGGCTTGGAATGTAAAATGGTTTCAATATTAAGTTTCTTGACTAAGTCATCAGATATCAAGTTGGCTTGAGACCCACTATCAAATAGTGTGTCGATTTTTGTATGTTTTGAGATTACCCTCACATGAAATAATTCAATCCTTGTTTCTTCATTTGGAGTGCTAGTGTGACAATTTGATATACTAACGTTAGCAATGGATTTTTTTCCTTTTATACCCATGGCTGTAATTTTAGTTTCATCGCCCGAATTGGATCCCAACTCCTCTTGAATGATTGTAGATGTCTTTTCTTTTCCTTTGCTGTTGAAATTTATTTGGTTTCATTTCGGGATGCAACTTCCAACAATGAGCTTCATCGTGACCCTCTTTGGAACAATGATTGCATATTGTTTTCTCTCATTCATTTTTAATGGATGCATTTTTCTTTCCCTTCCCTTTGAAACCATTTTCTTTTCCTTTGCCCTTAAATGGCTTTTCACTACCCTCTTATGGAGTGTTTTTCCCTCTTGCCTCAAGATGAGTGGCTTGCGCACACACCTCATTTATATTATTCGGATTAAACATAAGGATAGTATGCCTAAGGTAACTGTGTAATCCCCCTATGTACTTCAACAACATGTCTTGTGATTGCAAATATACACCTAACATTAGAGACCTTTTTCTAAATTCTTGGGTGTAATCTTGCACATTTTGACCTTTAAGTTGTCTAAAGTTCTTCCAATTCATGATGTATTTTTTCATATAAGCTAGAGGGTAGAATTGTCTTTTAATTGCAGCAATGAAATCAGACCAAGAAATTGAGATCTTACCGTGTTTTTTTATCTCTTCTTGTGTCTTTGATTCCCACCATACTAGTGTTGCACCCTCCAGCCTTAAGGAAGCTAATTGAATCTTTATGTCATCCTCTTGAAGGTTTTGAATTCTGTAATAGATCTCCAAATAATGAACCCAATTGTCAAGCTTCTCTGGATTTACTTCACCATTATACATGGGCAATTCAAATTTAACATCAAGTTTGAACACGGGTGATTTACCAATTCATTTTGAGGTATGTTGATGAGTATGAGTAAGGGACGTTGCATTAGTGGAAGAGGGTGAAGATGCTTGTGAAGAAGAAGATGAAGAAGATGGTGGAGAGGGTGGAGGTTTACCTCTATTTCCAATACCTCCTCCTCCTGAAGAACCTTCTCCTTTGGTAGATTTGGAGCTTTCACCCTATAGTCTGGTATTCCTCTCTTCATAGAGGATCTTCACCATCTTTTCCATATCAAAGAAATCCTTCCTAATGACCTTCTCATCCTCTGTCATGTTTGTAAGCTCTCCTTCATGAGATATGCTCACTGGAGTCTCAAATGAAACTTGAGGAAGAACTGGTGGTGGATATTGTGGCAACCTTTCCCTCCTTCTCCTTGACCCAACTTCGGGACTTTCAACCAGTTTCCCTTCTCCTCTCTTGAGTTTCAACCTTGCAAGCATGACATTTACTTGCAGACAGTTAAATCCTTCTTACACAAATAAAACCAAGAGCTTTGATACCAAACTTGATCTGATTGAGAAAATTAGTTTTGTTGTGCTAAAATTCCTTTTCATAATATATTAAAAGTGCTTGAGGATTTATGAAATTATTTGCAAGTTTAAACATGGGTTTTTGAGGGCTTTTATGTAATTTTTATGTGCAAATTAACATAAGCAAATGATTGAATAACAACATATAACATAAATAAACATCACCATAAATCCATATGTTCTGGCATCGTAGTAACCAACATTGTTTCCACAGCAAGGCCTTGACTGATAACTCTATCTCTCATTAGATTAGAGCACAATGTTGGTGAGACCAATGGATAGAGACACCTTGATCATTGTATCTCAAGGTACATACCCACCCGGGTTTTCACTAAGTATGACCTTCTAGGACTATTCTTATCTTGGGTTCCCAACCCTCGAAGAATATTGGTCCTCTTTCCTACTCATATCTTGGATGCCCTACACATCCTCAAAGAGCAGTGGATGCCAGATGATTACCCAATCCTCCATTCTTTCTTACCAAGTGAAGACAAGAATGTTGTGTCTATCTCTCCCTCTCAACTAGGGAAGATATGCCCATTCCTGTGAAGGAATGTACCCAAGCTCCCTCTGACTAGGGACTGGCACAAGCTCCCTCTCAATTAGGGACTTGTTAGACCTCCCTCTTAACTAGGGTATCTCCTTTTCATCATCAACTTCTTATTGTGGGTCCCTCATATGTTTGATCAATTTATTTCCTTGATGTCATGAAATTCAGTCGAGCTTCTTCCTTGTAGGGCATTAGCCATCGATCACTTTCCTTCTTGGTTCATCATGTCATTCCTTTCTTCATTGAAAGTGGCCTTCCTGGTACATATCTGGAACCTTCATCATATGGCTACTTCTTCCTCATCATGTTGCTTTCAAGAATTTCCATTCACCACATGAATACTAGTTGTACTTGCACTTACAACCTTTGTTCTGGTAGCCCTACATGAACCTATCTAGATATAATTCAAGAAATCAAAGCATAGCATTAAATCAAATAGTACCTTACAAGATGGCTTTCCATCATGACATTTTATTGGCTTGAATCACCAGCACCCTACATGTTCATATCTCCAAGGCCTTTCCAAGTGCCAAGGGTCCTTTGATCTTTTCTTCCTTTGTCATAATTCTTATGCCTTCTTCCAGGATATGTCTCAAAAAGTCTATCGGATATTGATTCCTAGTGTCCATGGTGTCCTTCTCTCCCTGATCTCTTTTCCCACATGCTTCTTTATCGATCCTCTTGTCAATCACCTCACACTTCATATGAGGATATTTCTCATGTTGACTTTTTTCAATGTGTGAACTATGCCTTCATGCATATTCTTAATGAAAAAGAGATCTACCCTATTCTAGACCATGCTTCCAGAGCAATTCCCCATGCTCATTGATACAAATGATGACATGACTTTTAAAACATAGATGCATACATACCTCATCTTAGTTTTTTCCTTGATCATCTCATCTTCCTTTGACAACTTTCTAGATTGATATTATCTCAACCACTTTTGCTTTGCTACATCTTTCACTGCCTACATATCATCCTTTCTTGAATCCCCATAAGTGGAATTTTTATTGAGACATTTTCTTTTCCTTAAAGTCATGAACCCAATGTTGAAGATTTCGTGGGAGGATACTTGTAGTCCTCATCTTACAAATGATCCTTTCAGCTGATGATAGTGGCCTTCTAAGACGATTATTTTTTATCATGATCATTCCCTTATGCATTGATGAGGTTATCTAATGGCTTCATCCTTCCTACATGAATATCTATATCTGTATCTCTACATAATGCTCCTATATTCTTGAAGATGTCATTCCCATAAACCATGCATTCTATCCTACTACTGCATGTTCCTATGATACCCAAAACTTTAAAGAATACTTATGTGAAGAAGTTGATCTCAATCATAGTAGAGATCTGGAGGGTCCTCCTTCTTCTGCTTCTTATCTTCTTCTTTCAATTCTTGGGTAGTGTGGGCTTATTCTTGTTTTCTCTTATTGTTGTCCTTCTTGAACTTAGGAAAATTCCTCTTATAGTGTCCATATTCTTGGCAGCCAAAGAAATGGACTTTGGACATATCTCTTTTACCCTTTCTCTGTGGACCAAAATTGCCAAATTTCCCTTTTCTATTGGCCATAGCAGCAAATTCTTGCTCCTTTGATCCCACATCATCTTTGGCTTTGAGTCTGGTCTCCTCAATTTTGCATAGAGACCAAAGTTCATTCAATTAGGTAACTTCCTTATTGGAATATATACTTGATGTGAAATTGCCCCATTCCTCAGGTAATGCATTGAGCACCATAGTTGTCATCTCTCTGTCTGACATAACTTCTCCTGCTTCTGGCAACTGGTCTCTCATCTCAGAGACATTTATGAAGTAGGGAAATATTCCTTCTTCCTTGGATGTCTTCATTTTTTATAGTTCATTACACAACGATATCACTTCACCAGTTGTACGAACTGAGAATAGCGCCACCATCTTATCATAGATTTCTTTAGATGTTTCAAGCTTGGAAACAAAAGGAATAAGAGGGTCCTTGATGGATTCTATCAGAATCATTTGAGCCTTTGTTTCATCCTTATTATACTTTGCTAGGGATTGAGTTTTTTCCTTAGCAAGAATAATGACACTCCCTTTGATGTAGTCCAAAAGTTGACTTTCTTTGAGAAGTAGATCGGTCCTCTTTTCCCATGCAAGGAAATTAGCAGTCCCAACCAATTTGTTGGTTTCCTTGCAAAAATACATTTTGATATTTTTAGAAGAGGACATAAAAATACTTACTTGAGAGTGTTAGTGATGAGAAGATGTTGTTACTTCCTTGATGAATGAAGTCTCAACTTCTTCGATCTTGGAGTTCTTCAAGAGGCTTCCTTCAAGGGGCCTTATGAGATATTTGCTTGGTGATGAAAACTTCTCACTCCGTAGATATGGAGATCTTCAATGATGAGTTCGGATCTGAGTACCTTCCTCTGAAGATGATGAGTCTTTGATATAAACCCTTCTTGGATGAACCTTCTTGTAGAAGCCTTTAGATGAAAGGCTTTCTTCTTTAATTGTTACCAGGCAGGTAGTCCTTCTTGATGGATCTAGGAGAGAAGATAGTAATCCTTCTTGTCTTTGATGGATCTGTAACTCTTGCTTGTAGATCTGATGCTTCATCCTTTGTGTGCCCTTGCTTCTTGATCTATATTATACAATGTTCTATGTGCTCTTGAGATGCCCTTCCTTGATGTGTCGCCTTAGTTCCGATACCATGTTGAAGAATCTAGGGCATTTAGGTTATAGTGAGATTCTTCTGATGACGATAACAATTTGTGAAGTACTTTTACTTTTCTTATTAGTACAATCTTCTCTTATTATTATTAGTATGTGTTCTCTTACTTCATCAAATAGTTACCAAAACAAAAGGAAACAAGAATACAAGATGTTGCCCCTCAGTCAAGGCAAAACCTCTCTCTCTTAGAGAGGAAAACCCTTCTACAAATTTCTCTTATTGAAGCTTCAATTAACAAATGCCAAACATAGACCCTTGACCAATAGGTCCTCCAAACACAAGACATGATCTCTCTTCCTTTTGTCCTTCAATCAATGCCTTCTTCTACTTTACATCTTGATCTCTTCCTTCATACTTCTTCCTTAGAGACCTCTTCATTGGAGTCTACCTCTCCTTCTCTTCTTCGCTTGGCAATATTCCCGTTCCTTGACACTTAGGCTAGAGAACGAGACCTTCCTTGAGAGATAATTCTTAGGTTAGAGGTTGATCTTCTTACCCTACTTTAGGTTTGATTTATTCTCGCATGTGCGTCTGATTATGGCACAAGATTTCCCTTCTAGATTGCTCCCTTCCTTTACTTAAGGTGGGACCCACTTCGCTTGATATGGAGACCTATTTGAGACCTCTTTTTGGCCCAATCAAAACTTCTTGGAGGGCTGAAATCTCTTACCTATTGCAGTAGTATAATGCCCTTCTTTTCCTTCGCACGTGTGATAGAGAGAGCCCTAAAACAATCCCAAAACTTTGGATTTCTTTCTTCTCTTCTTCGCTGCCCTAGAAGCACCTTTCTTGCTCTTTTTTGCACCTCTTTCTTGCCTCTTTTCTTCACCGATTTCAAAGATCACTTGATGGTCTAATTGTGAGGTTGAATGGCCCTATATATAGGGTTTGTCCCTTTTTTTGGGCCGACTTGAGCTAGTGAGGGCGGCTTGACTTTAAGTGCACCAAAATTCATTCTTTGAGCCGAATTGAAGAGGAGACTTGTCTTTTCTTTAGAGGATCACTTTTGACACATATCTTTGACATAATTACATAGGTTACATAGTGTAACCAGCCCTCAAGGGGTCTTCAATAATTACATTGACTCTTTGACTTTCCTAGAAGCACTCAAACATGTGCTTGACCTATCAAATGGGCAAGAAACCCATTTTTGATAATTACAAAAATAATAATTCTTTTCTTTTACAAGTACAAAGATCAAAATTACATTTATGAAGACAAAACCTAGTTACACTTCTTCAACACCATGAATGTCGAACTTAGGACACTGAGTCAAGTTTTGGAAATTTTTTACGTGCTGATTGATGTGCTATGATATCAAAGTTTACTTGTGCGATTTGATTTTGCATGGCCATGTTGTTTGTGTGCGATTTTTCTTAATGAATTCAATTATGGATATTATTTTCCTTTTTCAATGTTGCCTTTTATTTTTCCTCTTTCATTTCCTTTTGATTTTTAAATGTCCCTTAATTTACATACTTGGGGCTTTGGAACAAGTTGGTTGAGGTGGAAAGGAAGCCACAAATTTCTAAGAAAGGGGAAACACATGAATTGCATACTGAACTCTATTGGAAAAGTTGGTAGAAATATGGTAATAGGCATATGAAAAAGGAAAAAGGTAAGTGTGATGTGATGACCAAGTAGGTTGATTGAGTCCATAGAAATGATGGACAACAAAATGGTAAAAGGGAGCTCTCTTAACCTCAAATATATTTGCGTATGTGCTTATATATTGTATACATGATTATACTGATGCATATGTATATACTAGGATACCATTTTGACTGAAATATTTTGTTAGGAATCATTCTTTTGGAAGAATGATGGACTATAGTCATTTAATGCAAACATGGATGCATGCAGTACAACGAGGAAAGACACATAGATGGAGCAAATGCTTTGGACTCTTGTTGTGTACCTGGTAGAGCTTGAACAAAGTTATGGATTCCCTTATTCCTTATGTATATGTGTAGGTGTCATACATGTGTAAATGTGTATATGTTGTACTGTTTCATATGTGCATTTGTGCTATGTGTACATGGCATCATGCCATTATGTGTGTGTGGTATGGTGCCACAAATATATGTATATGTTTATGTTACTTGTATGGACGTGCATGTTATGTATTGTTTCTGGGTGTGTTACACAAAAAATTGTCACCATGACTTTCTACAGTTCGTGTGAGTCCATCAACACTCATAGATACCTCCTTTGCAAGTCTTGAGCCTCAGCTCTTCATGTCAAGCCTTGAAAATGGGAGAAAGACCTTAAAAATATCTCAAATCATAGTTTCGCACTTTCTCCTAGCATTACCTGCGGTGCCGCACCTAATGGTCATGTTTCCTACGAACCTGACTGCTCTGTCTATTGAGTAATGGGTGCGAACCCCTATAAAAGTTAAAAAGGCGTGAGTTCATTCTTAAAAACTCATCTTAGGTCACTTCTAGAAGGAATATTACGCTGGCAAGTCCGCTCCACCTTGGTTCATCCATTCCATAACTAAGGGAGCTAACTCCATGATATGAGGTGCTTATCCCATTGAAGGAGGAACTTATCCCTTTAATGGTGGACCTGCAACTTCCTCCATTTGCACTATAAATTCATGCAATGGGCTAGTTGTAAGAGGGGTTGAAAGCTGAAGATTCTTGAGGGTAAATGTTGCTGAAAACTAGGCTTCCTTTTTGAGCTTGTGAGAGGAGAGATCACATACCTTTCATATCATTTGGGACGTGAGTGAGGCTTGTCAAAGTAGAGGAGACTCCTGCTGGACCCTGGAAAGAACTTGTGCAACATCAAGGCAAAGGTTGTAAAGTTCTTTTATTCATAAAGTTAATACAATCAAGTTTGTTTTTCTCAATGAACTGTCTATAATGGTTTATTTTATGAGCTCATTGATCTTCATAATGAACATGTTTTATTATATGCAGGTATGCTTTGATGTGTGATTTTTTGAGTATGCAGGTTATTAAACGGGAATTGCTTGAAGTTGTTGGAGTAAAACTGCCTCAAACAAGCGTTGGACCGAGGTAGGGTCTGTTACACCTCTTAGTATTCATTAATGAATTGAAACATGTTTAGAGAAAAGTAGATTTGCTTGTTCTCTTTGTTGCTAGATATCATTTGATACTAGGGAGATCGGTCTTGTCTGCAAGAACGATTTATCCGGCCAACAAATTGGTGACTCCGCTGGAGAATGGTTTGGTTTGGTTTTTGATTTGTCTTTGCTTTGACTTGAGAAACTTAAGTTTTTGTTTCTGATTTTTCCTTGATATATGTGAGTTTGGGTACTGGTTAGATCCTGGTTGGATTTTTATTTTTTGAAATTTTGGCAGAGGACCGCACCCTTTGAGTTAGTTATAGTGTGGACCTATCTGCACTGTTACAGTGTAACACAGAGTGGCACCGCATCCGGTTATACTAGATGCCTGCGAACCCCTGTCAAAAATTTGAAAAACCTAAGATCCATCTACCCAGTTAGGTTTAGTTTTTGTCCATAGCTGTTAATATACGCCTAGAGCTACACTTGTCTTGACAAAAGTTCCTTGTGAGTTAGTTTTCATTGGCATTCTCGTTTGAAGTGATTTTCTAAGAAGCTTTGTCTATTGGATTGGTTTTTGCTTGGTATTTGTAGTAGATCATAGATCTGAAGCCTTAGAGCCTTAGATCACCTTGGTCTCTCTGGTTTTCTTGCTAAGTTTGAATAGCTTGTGAAATCTATCCATGAAGAGATCTAGATCCCATTTGTCTCTTTTGCAAAACTTTGATTAAACTTGATTCAAAATTTCGAATTTCATTTTTTCTATTAAATTATAATTGGATGTTTTTTACTAGTTTGTTGAGCTGAACAAATTGATCCTTAGTTAAGCTGAAAGACTGAGTTGAGCATCCTCAAAAACATTTCAAGTTTCTTTTCAATCCATTTTCGTTTAGATCTCAAGATTAGATCATAGTTTTGAGTTTTTCATAGAAATTATACAAGCTTGTTGAAAAATTGTTTTCAATAGTTTTTTAGAGTTTTTCTAGAAATCTTAAAAGCTCTCTTAAAAGAATTGCTTATTTTTGTAGTTTTTGGTTGTTGAAAAGCAAAGGGATTTTCTGTGAGTATGATTAGTAGCCTCGTTTTTTAAAAGTTCTTTGAAAAAGACAAAAAATTTCCTTTCAGTTGTATGTTAAGAGAAAGATTTGATTTTCAAAGCATTGCATTTTCAACTCTTCCTTAGCTAGAAATTCATTGAAAAGGAAAAGGAATTGTTATCGTCTTAGGTGCATTTTTTAGTGTTTTGGAGTCGAGTCTTCATACCATAAAGTTTCATCTCCGCATCCATTGACTTAAGGAACAAACAATAAAATTAATGCTTAATTAAAAATCAATCTAGCAATCTTTTTATTTTCTAGGGATCTTTTCACCAACATAGCTTAGGCTAGTATCTTGGAGTAGGGAGTAATTAACTCTCCAAGATAGTTTAAACAAACAAGTAGTCGATCTTGCGGTAGGGAGAAATTCCAATTGTTACATCTATGCTCTGGGAAAGCTCCTCTTAAAGGAGAAGCACGAGATCATATCCGAACCAGGGTGGGAATCAATCCTTCCTCATTGGGAACGATAGAAGATATTCACGTATTAAAAACGTTAAACCTCGGATTAACCATTGTCGAGGAGCCTGCGGTCACTTGTTGGTAAACCTTGGATTAAGTCAAGGAGCCTTCAAGGGGATTGAGCTTGTTACTCTGCCCTTGCGTGCGTATCGGATCGTAGACTGTTCCCCCAAGTATATTTGTTTTCGTTGGTGACCTTAGTGACCATAATCTTTAGGATTCTTTCCTAGGTGACAGTGGAGGGAAGATCCCACTGTACCTAGAGCAGACGTCGACTAGACTCACTTGGACTGTCTGGGGGGTTATCTTCACTCGAGACGGTTATAGTGGAGAAACTTGTGCTAGTCTGTTTCATTAAGCAGGTTGTCGGGGTAACTATTCCAACCGCCATTTCTGTAATGAATTCTGCGACGTTGGATTTCATCACCAACTAGTGTTTTCGATCCGGAAAGATATTGTTTGTGTGTGGTTTGATCTCCTAGATTTATTAGGCGTGTGCTTCAAATTTTTTGGTTCTTTAGAGACTTTAGGTGTTTTTCTTGAGATTTTTTTTGTTTTCGTGTGAAGTAATTAAATAATTAATCGTGGCTGAATTACCGAGACAATCCCGTCGACTACGAGGGCAGCCTCCCGAATTTACACCAAGTCAACTGGAAGGGCTGCAAGCTCTTGTCACACCTAGTGAAAGTAGGGTTGGGTCGCCGGAGGCTGGAGAGTCTTCGTTGATTATACATCCTGATCATCTAGTGCAAGCAACAGAACATATTTCTGAACCGATTTCATTTTCTGAGGTTATTGGTAGTATCACTCCTACTAACTCCTTAGCCAAAGAACCTGAAATCTCTGAACCTGAAACTGAAATTGCTGCTACTCCATCTTCAGGATTTGCTTCTCCTGTTTCTAGTGGTCCTAGTTCACCCAAAGTAGAAGATATCATTATCGAGAATCTTCCTTCTAGACTCATTTCCATTGAAGAAATTGTAAGTTTGAGTCCGAACGAAGGTATAAGCATCCCTGAAAATCAACCGACTATTGAACTTAGGGAGCATGAATCTATTTTCTACATTCCCATTAGAGGTGACGCTTGGTATATTTCGTTGACCAATTTCTTAGAAAATCCAGGTCTCGTGTCTTCACCACCTCGATTTCCTTTCCATCCAACACCCAGAGGTTATTATCCTCCTTTGAATATGTCGAGACAGTCATCCTTGTTTACTTAGACGCCAGAAACCTTCTTACATGGCAGTCCTTCTATTCCTCCTGGGTATCTGTCTGTATCTGGTACGTTTTCAAGAGCTTCTCCTCGACCCATCGATTATGCCGTATCTCCTGGTCATAACGGAACTAAACCATTAAGTGTCAAAGAGATTCTTATGATGTCTGGTACTACTCCTAATCCACAACCTCAAGGTAGTTCAATATCGTCTGGGGGGCAGCCGCAAGGTACTCAAATACCGCCTGGGGGGCAACCCCAAGGTAGTCCATTACCGCCTGGGGGGCAACCTCAAGGACAGTATGTCCCTACGGGGTAGTATTTTCCTCAAGGTCAACCCCAGTACCAATATGTACCTCAAGGTCAACCCTAGTATCAATATGTGCCTCAAGGTCAATACCAGCCTCAAGGTCAGTACCAACCTCAAGGTCAGTACCAACCTCAGGGTCAATATCAACCTCAAGGTTTTCAACCACCTTTAGGTCAATCATTTGTCTAAGGACCCAAAAATGTACCATATAATTATCAATCTTATACTCAACCCGGTTTTGGTCCTCAATACGCCCAACCTGTTATGGGTCCATGCCCCGGAGTGAACGTGGTGTGGGATCAACAGACTCCGCAACCCAGTGTACAGTTGTCATCCCAATCTAAATAGTCTTTTGTTTCTGGTTCACCCCAGCAACCTGTCCAACCTACTACTCAAACTGCTATACCTGGGGCAGCTCAATAGTCTGGGCCTAGTTCGCTTCGAACTCCATCCCAAACATCTGCTGCAACTGCTGCGGCTTCTGTTCAATCCACTCCACCCATTTTTGGAGTATCAGGGGCTCTAGTTTCTACTGCTCCTATATCAACTCCTCAGGCCTCTTTACCCCAGTCTAGACCTACAATCCAAACTCTGGTTTCCATGCCTGTACGACAACCTGGGCCTAATACAGTTGTCACAAGTCAACCACAATTTACTATCAACCGCACCAGGGGCAGTACCAATTCGGCCCCGCTGTGCAGAACCTGGCTTATTAGTATCAACCGTACCCTGGGTATATGTATCAACAACATCAACAACCCCAGTATGGTCCAGTTAATCCTGGTTTTCCAGGAGGATATAATATCCCAAATGCGAATCCGATACCAAGTTATCCTGGATATCCTCCTCCTGGGGTTGGTCTTATGACCCCAAGTTTTTGGGATCTGAACCATCAGTTACCGTTTATAGCAACTTTGGATTTGCCTGATTGGTCATGCCTTACAAACAATCCCATTAATTATCTTTCTTTTTGGCCGCCAATGCCGAATAATTTGCCCAGTGATATACCAAAGTTTGAGGGGAAGTCAGGAGAAGATCTGTCTAATCATGTGATGACTTACCATCTCTGGTGTGCATCGAATTCCATTATAGATGATTCAATTCATATTCGTCTTTTTCAACGCACTTTGATTGGCCTTGCAGCCAAGTGGTACATTGAGTTGCCACGATGCACTTTTTACAATTTTAGTCAATTAGCCACTTCCTTCCTTACTCATTTTCAGCTGCCAATCCGATATGACAATGGCACAGAATTATTAACTTCATTAAAGTAGTCGACGTCCACATATATTTCAGATCATATTCATGAATGGCGATGTCGATGTCGTTTAGTGAAAGTTTTTATCCCGGAACAAATTTTGGCGGAATGGTTTGTAAAATCACTATTACCCAAAATAACTGAAGATGTAGCCAAGGCAGGGGTAGTTACAGAAGAGCAAGTAATTGCTCAAGCTCAGTACATTGACTTAGTTTATACGCAATCAGGTACGTTACATAAGAAAATCCCCGACCTTCTGAAACAAAATCAAATAGCTGCACCTCCCTCAGGGTCTCATGCCGCTGATGGTATGATTGGTACTGTTAATAACAAAAGTAAGAAGAAATCCTGTCATGCGGAAAGAGTTAATCTTGCAGACAAAACCAACCTCCCTAGAAGCTAAAGGCTTTCTAGTGGCAAACAAGACAATTAAGAGCAATCCTTCTCTAAACATGCATTTACCATACAAGAAATCAAGTGTTTAGATCCTACCTGTAGTCCAACATTGTTGTAGTAGTCCAGCCTCGTCGATCCGGATGAGCTCCTTCTTCACTTCGAAACCTGCATTCACTAACAATCAAACGATTAAATAGCACCTGAATATCTCATAAAATAAAACATATTCAACATACAGACCAAGGAGTATATGAAACAACTCATTAATAACAAATTGTTGAGAAGAATGGACTTATTTGTATTAATAGGAAACAAAAGAAACCATTACAACCTGAGCCTTGGTGTTGTGCAAGTTCCTCCCAGGGTCCAGCAAGAGTTTTCCTTTACTTTGATAAGCTCACCCACTTCCAAATGAAACAAGAAAGGATGGGAATCTCTCCTCACAAGCTTCTACAAGGAAGTCCTAATTCCAGCAGCATCTACCCTTTGGAATGTTCAGCTTTCAACCTCTCCTCCTCTGGCCCAATGCCTGTATTTATAGTGTTCTAGAGGAAGTTAATCAGGTCCAACATCAATGGGATAAGCCCCTCTTTTGGATGGGGTAGCTCCTCTCTTGATGGGATAAGTTCCTCTATCATAGGGATGCATGAACCATCTGGAAGCGCTCAATACACGTCAAACAATCTTCTAGAAAGCTCTAGAAATGACCACAAGTAACATTTTTAAGATGAAACTCGCGCCTTTTGACCTTTACAGGAGTACGCACCCAACCCTTGACATACAGAGCGTACAAGTACGCAGGTATAATGAACTTGGGATGCGTACACGCAGGTAAGGTAGAGAGAAACTGCGTACCCAGAGATAAACATGTTTTTAATGACTTTCTCTCTTTTTCGAAGTTTGACATGGAGAGCAGAGGTATGAGGCTTGCCAAGGAGGATAGTATGACTGTTGATGGAGCCATACTAACTGCAGATAGTCACGGTGACAAATTTTAGTGTAACAGATTGCCCCCTAAAGTGCGAAGCCTGTAATAGATTAGGGTTTTATATCATCTAGGAAGGGTGAAGTACTTTATCATTTCAAGGATTATCTTGTGGAGAACCCAGTCAGAACCTGCAATTTTCAACACAAAATACATGTATAAGATTATATCATCGCTGAGGTAGGCATTCCCATACTCAGATCAAAAAACTTTAACTAACAGACTAACTACTACTCTGATACAGGAATGATTTCATAGTACATCATAATCATAGACTCATGTAGACACAGTATGGGCGCAGCCATCTGTTTATAATTGGTCTACTATATAATGAGTATAAAACTCCTCGCAGCCTGGATGGCGGAAACTAGATCCAGGGTCTTCATTTCTACTTCCCAAAACGGTACGATTCTAGCCATGAGAATAAATGAGTCGATGTCGAACATGGTAGAAACCACTTGATTACCAGTCAATGATGTAAACTGTTAACAAGTGTGAGAGAGACCACCAGTGATGTCAATGGTTATCAAAGTACCCAGTACAATCCATGAGATGTGAATGAATGGATCAATGTCGAACATTTCACGGAGTCCTTCGATCGAAAGCCAATGATGTAAACTAACGTCAAAGGCGAGAAACCTGCCATTGATGCATGCAGACTTCAAGGTACTTATGATTCCTAAGTCAACTTTCTAGATAATGTTCTGATGTCGATAGAAAGCGACCCGTCGCAGGTAAGCCCACAACACGAAATCATAGTTCAAGTTGAAGAAATGTTGTTGTAAGGACTGACTCAAGGATGATAAAAATGGATGATAGGTATTTTGCAGTTGAATGTTTTGTTTGCAGACTTCTTGAACACATAACGACACAACAGATGGCTTGGTGACGAATGACTCAAGGTTAATACCCGGAACCCGGCTGAAGAATTTCAATATGGTTTGATCAACTGTGAGGCAAAGGATTTCCCAACCCAGGTGAATGAAAAGTGTCGTGTTCAAGAGTGGTAATAAGGTTTTTTTCTGAGACAAAAGGATAACAAATAGGCTCATTCTTCTCTCTTTTCCCCCACCATTTCTGGCAAGTACCTCTTTATTTTTTACAAGCTTGAGGAGGATAACATATGCTTGATTACAAGCTCATCCTTCGGATGAGTCCAACTTAGTTTTGATTCGAACCCTAAGAAGGAGTGGTCCGTTCCTGTTTGTAA